>CAUYSK010028040.1:0-16582 GCA_963575035.1 Avahi laniger
TGGGAGGCGAATCTACAACTAAAGGACACGGGGAGCACTAAAGGGAGGGAAGGGCACGCCTTTAACCTGCATTTGGGGAAGGCAAAGACATAAAGTGTAACTACAATGTTTGTACCCTCACAATACCTTGGAATAATAATATAAAAAAAAATAAAATAAAAAAAATAAAAATGAAAACAACAAAGTTTCTTTTCTAGGAAAGTCCTCAGTGTTCAAATTCCAGAATGTAATGTATTTGCCCTATAGTATAATTATTTCACCAGAGGTTTAAGCCAGCAATCGAGGTCGTATTGTATGTAGAGAAGAAATAGCAATATAACTATTGGGGGAAAAGCGGAAGTTGAGAAATTGCCCTCTGGGCAAAATGTAAGTGGGGCAACTGCATGATTTATTGCCATGTATGTGGTATTAGCATGTATGTGGGTATAACAAATTAAACTTACGTTTCTGCTAATAAGTAAACCAGCAAATGACAGTATCCAGAGAACAAATCTCTAAGAAAATCTACCTGATAGTTTTGTGATTTCTAAATTAGCTTTTTAAATTTTAATGACGTTGTCATGAAAGGAGCATCATATTTCATAGCTTTGGAAATACAATGCAACTTTAGAAACACCACAAGCTTTCTAAGAAATTCTTTGCTTTCCGTAAATAAGTATTTCAAAAGTATTGCTAGGAAAGCATTTTTGAGATTTCTGCTTCTTGGCAGAGTATATATTGCTGTGTTTCCCCAAAGGGGTCATCTATTCCAAAACACATTTAAATAAAAATTATTGGATTCAAATTAAAATTTGTTTGATGTTTTTCTTGTGAAATACTCCCAATCTACTTAAAATTTATTTTTCCTTTCTGTTTAAAATATCACATCTTTGGTGGAAAAAAAATGTTTTCTACCTTTTAAATCAAAACCTTGGATTGCATTACAGGAAAAACAAATCTTGTAACAGAGGAAAAGTAAGGTTGAATAGCAAATAAATTAGATTCAGACTTGAGATAACAGAAATAGCTGTAATCAGAAGATATGTTTTATTATTACAGATGGAGATAATGGTGAGAAAAGTGTGGGAGAATGCCTAAGGCTTATTTTAAGACAAACGTAACAATATATTACCTACATGGCTTATTTTCACATATGTGTTTTTAAAAAAATACTTTTTCTGGAATTTATTTTTTAATGATGAAAGCAAATTTTATCACCACAGAAGATTAAAAGTGACAAACATTTATTGAGTGTTTTCATTATTTAATATCTACAAGGCCATATGTTATGTCCAGGTGGATAACCAAATCCAATACAGTATAATCCCTGTCTTCTAGGAGCTTACAATCTCCTTTGAAAGAATATGTTATAAGCTTAAGAAAAAATTGAGATGTGTTTGGTATCAAATGTAACAAATTTTTTAATTAAAGAAGGAAAAATATCAAAAGAAATAATGAGCATAATTTGCTCATCAGGCTCTGAGATATACTCTGTGAAGTATTTCAGGGAGAAAGAACACTGTGTTTTCGTAGAAAATGGTTTGAGATAAATTATAGAGTGAAAGAAAAAAGAAAAGAAAGGTCATTGGAAATTTTTGATTCTGAGTCAGGATGTTTAAATTTGAAAAAAAAAAATAAGATCTGAACTGATGGCCTAATTTAGAAAAGTTTCTTAACTTTCATGGACAGTGTTTTCCCTGTACATACGAGAGTTAGACTATACAATTCTTAATACATTTCCCAGTGCAGGAATTTCAATGGCTCAAAGACGTATATAGGAAACTATTGTAAGTAATCAAATGGACAGCCAGTATAAGAATTTACTAATTGTTGACAACCAAATACAATTGTTATATTCCTTAGGAGTAGGACATTTTAAAGAAGCCTATAACAAATTCATGGACTTTTCAAAGTTTATTACAAGATTTATAATACATGGTGTTCCAAAATTCTCCCAAACTTGAAAAAATTTGTAAAATGTTGTAATGAGAATTTTGTAAATAATGCTACATTTAGCTGCAATTTCCCATTTTCCCTATGTATGGAGACCTTTGGGAGACCTAGTAGAATAAAGGTAATAAATGAAAAAAATATATATATATATTTATATATATATATATTCATTGGACTTTGGATTACCAGATAAAACATAGGATTTTTATTTGCTAAATTTGGCAATGTAACTGGACTAGATTTTTCATCATTTACTTCACTGAAGTACATGAAGGGACTGCTTAAAACCCTACCAGGCCCTTTGAAATTATGTTCATAACTTTAAAAGAAGTTTCTAAAGTGAGAGATGTTACATTCTCCCACTAAATAATTTGAATACAGTTATTGACAGCAAGATCATAATGAAGAATTTCTGCTGGAAAGTGTGTAGAGCACATGGTGAGGTCTATGCATCTATAACGATGATATTAGTTTTATGGCTCTTTCAATTAGTACTGATGAGAAAGCCAACATCCAGAACTGTAGGACTTTATGTGATTTACCATTCGTGCTTATTCATGCATGTGAGTCTCTACCTAAGGGTAGAGTTCTCACCGTTATCACTGTAGAACGGGCTTTCCACTTAGCAGCTATTTATCACCTGGACCTCAAACTCATGGTGCAACCTGTAAGGAACACTTATTTATTTTGGTTTTTCAAGCAGTGCCTCATTTTGCTACCAGAACATTATCTTTCCTTAGGGAATATATCATAGCCTCTTTAATTATTTAAAATATCTCTGATTATCATACATAAAAATTGATTTTTTTATTGCTGTACAGTCCTATGAATTGTAATGGGAGTATAGATTTATGTAACTACCAACACAATCAGAAGACAGAGAAGTTCAATCAGACCCCCAAATTCCTTCAGTCTTACTTTTATAGTCTCATTCTAACCCCATGCCCTGAACTCCTAGTAACCACTCCTCTGTTCTCTCTCTACCATTATACTATTGTCTTTTCATGAATGGAATCATACAGCATGTAACCTTTTGAAACTAGCTTTTTTCACTCAGCATACTACCTTTAAGAGTCACTCTAGTTACTGTGTCAATAGTATGTTCCTTTTTATTGTATGGCTGTACCACAGTTTGTTTATCCATTCACTACTTGGAAGATAGTTGTTTCTTTCCTGATTTTCGGTAATTATTAATAATATATTTATATCTCATATATTTATATAATATGTAATATATAAATTTGTGCACAGGTTTTTGTGGGTATCCAAATTTTTGTTTCTGTATGTTCAGTATCCAGAAGTGGAATTTATGGGTCATATGATAAGTGAATGTTTAATTGTCAAGCTGTTACCCAGAATATTACAACATTTTGCTTTCCCACTAGCAAAGCATGAATTCCGGTTGCTCTGCATCACTTCTGGCCCTTGGATTATCAATAGTTTTTTCAGTCGGTCATTTTAATAGATGTGTTGTGGTATCTCATTGTGATTTAATAATTTGCTTTTTCCTAATGGCTCATGATTGTGAATATCTTTTCCTGTGTTTGTCATTTGCATGAACTCTATACTAAAGTGCCCATTCAACTATATTTCTCAGTTTTTAATTCGGTTGTTTCGTTTCCTATTGTTGCGTTTTAATATTATGGATAAAAGTCCTTTGGAAGATAAGTGATTTGTAAATATTTTCTCCTAGTCTGTTGATTATCCTTTCATCAGTTGACAATGACTTTCACATGTTTTAATTTTGATGAAGACACTTATCCATATCTTCTTTAGTGAATTATGCTTTTGGAGTTATGTCTAGGAACTCTTGGAACACAAATTTCTCCACCCAAATTCTGTGTTGAAGTCCCAACCCCCTGTAGCACAGAATATGATATTATTTAGAAGTAGGGCAATTGTAGATGTAATTAGTTAAGATTAGGTCATACTGGAGTATGGCAGGTCCCTAATCCAATATAGCTAGTGTCCTTATAAAAGAGGGGAAATTTGGACACAGACATACACAGAAGACGACATATTGAGATGAGGGCAGAGATTGGGGTGATGAGACAGAAGCCAGAAATGAAAAAGATTGTCATCAAGCCCCCAGAAACTAAGAAAGTGGGATGAAAGTGTCTCTCTCTCACAAAGAAGGAAGCAATCTTGCCAACACCTTGATGTCAGATTTCTACCCTCTTAGAACCGTGAGACAATAAATTCCTGTTGTTTGAACCACTCAGTTTGTGGTTCTCTGTTACAACAACACTAGGAAAACCAATGCAGAAATGTTGATGTCTCTAAGTATAATTCTAAGTTTTCATATTTCTTCTTTCAGTTCTAAAGGTTACTCCATGTGTTTTGAAGGTCTGTTGTAACATATGTATTCATTTAGAATTGTTATATCTTCTTAGTGAATTAATCCTTGTATCATTATGTTCATACTGTCCATAAATCATAATGTCCCTCTTTACTCCTGGTAATTTACTTTGAAGTCTATGTTTTTTGGATATTAATATAGCAAATCCAGCTTTCTCTCTTTCTTTCTTTCTTTCTTTCTTTCTTTCTTCCTTTCCTTCTTTCTCCTTTCATCTGTCCTTTCCTTTTTTTTGTTTCCTTCCCTCTTTCTTTGTTCCAACTTTTTAGTGAATTGACATTTTTTGCAATATAATTAATGTCATATAAATCATCTCTCTTAAGCATATTAAGTGTTTTTTAACTGTTTTCACAGATTGTGTAACCATCACCTTTATCTTATTTCAGAAGATATTACCACCCCAAAAAGAAACTCCACCCCAGCTTTTGGCAAGCACTAATCTTACTGTCCCTAAAGATTTGCCTTTTTTGAACATTTCATATAAATGATATCATGGAATATGTGGTTTTTGTTTCTGGCTTCTTTTACTTAGCAGAATGTTTTGAGGGTTCATTCATGTCGTAGCATGAATCAGTATTTCAATCATTTTTATGGTTGAATAATATTCCATTATACTATATATTAATATCATATTCTTTATAATTAAATTTTGTCATTTCATTTTTGAAGTACACTTTTGCTAAATATAGAATTCTTTGTTGATAGTCTTCTCTCTTTCAGCTCTTCAAATATATTATCTCTCTTCCTCTGACATTCATGGTCTGATGAGAAATCAGTTAAGAATCTTGTTGATGATCACTTGTAAGTATTTACTTGTTTGCATCTTGTTGCTTTCAAAATTCTCCCTTTGTCCTTGTCTTTCAACAGTTTGATTTTAATGTGTCTTCACTTCTTGCTTTCACAGAACTTCAAGGTTAACCCAAGTTGAGGGCTTAGGGCCTTCTAGCTCTTTCCTGTGTATGCACGCAGATCTGGGCATGTGCTCCTCTGTTTATATGTGGTCTTCGACATTCCCAGGAATATGTTGGATCTTCAAAAGCCCTCTAATCACCTCATTCTCCAATTTTGCCTTGAAAGCTTTTTGGTTAGCCTATTGTTCACCCCAGCTGTTACCCACTTCTTCAGGCAGCTGTGCATTTCATCAATTGTATCGATCGTATCTAATTGTTTTCAACAAATGCCCCTGGAAACAAGGCTCTTCAAACTGGAAGATCTCTGAGTTAGGTCAAACAAAAATAGCCTTGCAAGTGGGGACCTTAAGGGTACCACCAGAGATGTCAAGTAATGACATTCTTTGGGAGTGAAGCTTTGAAAGAACTCCAGTCCTATTTCATTCCCTTCAGTAGTTTCCAGGCTTCTGGTTTTCACGGTGATTGTAGTTGTTGGTTTTCAAGGTAACCACCAAGCTGGAGAGAGGTGGATGGAAATAGGGTGAGTTTAAACACCGTTAAGTGTCCTGTTCATATTGAGTTTCAGCTTTTCTTTTTTTTTTTGAAGAAAAACTCCCTGGATTGCTGCCAATTTTTATTAATTTCCAACATTCTGAAAAGTTAAGAACTACAATTTTGACACTTTTCTCATTGCTTTTACAGAGAAGAGAATTTTTAGTAATCTTATTCTGCCATTTTCACTGATATCATCTCCAGCTTTCTTTTGATTAGTGTTTGTATGGTATAAATTTATCCATCCTTTAATGTTTTCCCAACTTATATCATTATAATTATATTTGAATTAAGTTTTATATAGATGGTATGTAATTAACCCATGTCTTTTAATCCATTTGGACAATCCATGTCTTTTAATTGGTTTGTTTAGACCATTTATTATTTTTAATATGTTTAAATTAGGCCTCCCATTTTATTATTTGTTTTCTATATGTTCTCTCTGTATTTTGTACCTCTTTGATCCCTTTCTTGTGTTCTGTCATATTATTTGAACATTACATAGTATTTCTGTTCATTTTATCTATTTTTTACTACCTTTATTTGTATATTTGCACTGCTACAGGTGTGCGTTAAGTTTTTCATTCACCTCAAGTTGAACATAGAAAATTTACCACAGTATAGGTTTATTTTTCCCTCCTTCCTTCATGTTATACTTATAACTGTATATATTTATACATGTATATTTATATTTATTTATATATAACACTTGATATGTAAATAAATAAAAATTTATATATCATACTTGTATATAAATAAATTCACCAAAATTTTTTTTAATTCTCAATAATTAATTTTTAAATTTAGAAAATATTAATGTATTATATTATCTGGAATTTTACCATTTGTCTTTTCTACTTAATATTCCAGGTTTCCTTCTGTAATAATTTTTCTTCTGGATCAAGAAAGTCCTTTACCAACATTTTAAGATCAGACTTGCTGGGAACAAATTCTCTTAGTTTTCCTTTATCAGAGAGTGTTCTTATTTTACCTTAATTCGTGAATGATATATTTGCTGACTATTGAATTCTGAGATAATACTTTTTTGTTGTTGTTGTTTGTTTGTCTTCAGCACTTTAAAAATATTGTTTCACTTCATTTTGGTCTTCATAATTTCTAATGTGAAACCCACAATTTATTGTATTGTTGTTCTCCTATAGATAATGTGTAATTTTTCTTTGGCTGCTTTCAATATTTTTTTATCTTTAGTTTTTAGTAGATTTGGTATGATATTTCCTGTCATATATTCCTTTGTCTTTGTCCTGTTAAGGGTTTGATCAACTTCTAATATCTGTAGGTTTAGGTCTTTCACCAAATTTTGGAATATTTCAATCATTATGTCTTTAAGTTTCTTTTTTTTAGCATCACATCCCTTTTTTACCTCTCCTCTGGGACTCTGATGACATGAATATTATTGAATATTCATGAATGTGAATATTATTATTGAGGCTTTTTTAACTCTTTTCCGATTATCTTTCTCTAAATTATTCATGCTAGAAAATTTCTATTTGTCTATCATCAAGTTCAGACTTTCATCTGTAATCTACTCTACCATTTGTTTATATTTATTTATTTATATATATATTTATTTATTGCTGAGGTTTACTATTTTTCCATTGACTTCCTGATATTTATAATAATTTGTTAAAGTATTTTTTATAGAAGCTCCTTTAAAACTTTTGCAGGATGATTCTATAATTTGTTTCATCTCATCCTTAGCATCTGTTGGTTGTTTTGTTTATATGAGTTGAGATTTTCCTGATTTTTCACATGCTATGTGATTTTGGATTGTACCCTGGATATTTAAAATATTATGTTAAAAGTCTCTGAGCCTTGTTTAAATCCTGTGCAGAATATTAAGTTTTTTAAAGGAAATTGACATGGTCACTTTTAGGCTAAAAGTTCCAACCTGCCTTCTGTGCACAGTGGGTCCAACATCAATGTAGCCTTTTAGTTTTTTCAAATCTATCTGGATCCATCCCAAGTGTCAACTACCCATTGGTCTGAGACCTAGGCTCTGGTCTACCTGTTAGCTGACTTCTCACACATTTGCTATGCTGACTGGAATCAAATCCATTTGCACACAGCTTGGAGATGATCCCAGGAATGTATAAACAACTTTGTAGCATTGCTTTTCTGAGCTCCTCTTTCATCCTGATACCCTCTATGTAGTTGAGACTTCTCTTTTGTCCTCTGACCAGTAATCGGGGGATTTGATTGCCCTTCTATGTTGTGTCCTTTTGTGGCTATGCCCACATCTGGGCCCAAGAGACAGAACAGAGAGAGAGAGAGAGATTGAAAGCAACAGAGGGTTGCCCTACATTCTTGGAATCATGGCTTCCTTGAAGAAAGACGATAATTCCCCTCCTGAGTTGTGCTACTGCTGGGCCTCTACTGCTGTTAATATTGCTATCATCACTGGATTGCCAGAGGGCTGAGACACAATAGAATAATGAAATTGTTTTAAAAAGGAAGAAAGAAAAAACAAAACAAAATGAAAATTGGAAATAACTGCACTGTTCTGAACATTAGAACTTCCCTCTCTTCCTTGTTAAGCCAGAACTAGATGTCTTCTTTTGAAGGTTTCTTTGTCTACGGCCTGGTGCCTACTTCTGACTTTTGAGTTTCATTGAGATCCAATTGGAAGATGCCAGAGGAAAAATAAAATGATGCCTTCTCATTGATAGTTCACACACACACACACACACATTCTACCTGGTACTATTTAATTTTTAGAATAATCAAACACCATCCCATGCTTTGGGTAGGTTTTATAGTTGCATTCCACTTGATGCACAGGGTGGAGTGTGCTTACACCGTCTCTCCAGAACTCCAACATATTTTTCTTTAATGCAATTGTATCACTGAATAATCCTTAAATATTTACTGAAAGGTGGCAGAATAGTTTTTATGTACATTAGTTTCTGATGCAGACTGCCTTAGTTAAAATGCTAACTCTGCTACTCAGTAGCTGTGGAGTATGTACGGATCCTTTGAATGTCTTCGGCATGTCTGCTCATCTTTTTAAAGATAACATGATGATAACAATAGTATCTTCTTTTCAGTAAGTTACTTAATTAATATATGTAAGAACTTCTAATTGTAGTTGCTACCCAGGGAATACCATATAAACTTTGTTCCTGTTATAATTTTGAATGTAAGTATAGTTTCTTACCATCTTGATTGAACAATCTGAAAAAATATCCACTATTATATAGTAGAAATATAGTAGAACTATCATTTGACCCAGCAATCCCATTACTGGGCATCTTCCTTACCATTTTTTAATAACACTTTTTTCTCCAGCTTATTTTATTATAAGAATACAATGTATAATACCCATAACATACACAATATGTGTGTGACTGTCATTGATAAGGCTTCCGATCAACAGTAGGCTATTAGTAGTTAAGTATTTGGGGAGTTAAAAGTTATATGTGGATTTCTACAATGCATGTGGAGCTCAGTGCCCGTAATCTCTGCATTGTTCAATAGTCAACTGTAAGGGCCCAAATGCTTTCACTGCTGAATCCTATCAAACATTTAAGAAAAAAGTAATATACCAAATTAGCAAACATTTTCAGAAAATTGTGGAGAGGACACTTCACAACTCATTTTATGAGGACAGCATAACCTTGAAATTAAAACACAAAAATTGTAGACTGATATTCCTTGTGAAAATTCCACAAAGGTCCTTGACAAAATATAGCAGATTGAATTCAACTGTATATGAAAAAGATCATACCTGATGATCAATGGGATTTACTAGAAGAATACAAAATTAGTCTAACATTTAAAAATCAATTAATGTAATTCACATCATGACCAATTAAATGGTAAAATTATTTGAGTATTTCAAAATGTGAAGAAATAAGCATTTGATCAAATTCAACATTGACTCATGAACTAGGAATAGAAGGGAACTTCCTCAATCTGATAAAAGACATCTATAAAAAATTATAGCTAATTCCATTACTCAATGGAAAAAGCTTAAAATATTTAATCTTAAAAATTGGAAACACGTGCAGTTTGTCTGCTCTCACCTTTTCTGTTCATCATTGTACTGAAAGCTGTAGCAGTGCAATAAGTAAAGAAAAAAATAAATAAATGGTATATAGATTTTAAAGGAAGATGTAAAAATGAATCTATTTATCAATTGTCCACGAAAAGCTTACCAAGACATCTACCCAAAAAACCCAAACAAGCAAACAAAAATCAACAATAAACAAAACCCTATTATAACTTATAAATGAATTTAGCAAGATCTCATTAAATATAAATAATTATATTTCTACATATTAACTGCAAACAATTTTAAAATTGAATATAAAAAATTTTCTTTGCAATTAATAAAAATTAAAAAATCTTGGGAATAAATGTGAAAAAAGATACATAAGGCCTCTCTGCACTGAAAACTATAAAACTTTACTGAATATAATTAAAGACATTTCAAATAGATGAGGAGACTTACCAAATTCATGAATTAGAAGACTAATAGATTTTCAATGTAATCTCTATTAAAATCTAAGCCAAATTTTTTTTTTTTTACTGAATTGGACAAGCTGATTCTAAAATATATATGGAAATAAAAAGAACTAAGAATAGCCAAAACAATCACAAAAAAGAATAAAGTTGGAGGACTCAAAATATCTGATATTAACTCTTACCATATGTTATTATAATTAAAATAATAAATATAGTACTGGAATAAAGGTAAGACAAATAGATCAATACAATAGAACAGAATATAGAAACAGGCATATAATTATATACTCAAGTGATTTTGAACAAAAGTACAAATGCAGTTTAATGAAGAAGAGGCAGTCTTTTCTACCAATGGGGTTGGATCAACTGGATACAAGTATGAAAACAAATTATCATTGATTCCTGCCTCAAAACTCACACAATAATTTGATTAACATTGGATTAAGGCTTATCTAAAACTAAAACTATAATGATTCTATAAGAATACATTGACAAATAGCTTTAAGATCTTGGACTAGACAAATAAAAAAGACTAAACAAGAAATTAAAAATTGATAAATTTCATCAAATTTTAAAATATTTGCTTATCAAAATACACTAAGAAAGTGAAGACAAACCATAAATTGGGAATAATATTCTTAACCCATGTAGCCACCAAAAGACTTGTATCCAGAATATATAAATAACTGTTGCAAATCAATAGTAAAAATAGAAAAAAAAAATTTGACAAAATGGGTAAAAGACTGGGATAGTTAACAGAGAAGATAAACCAATGGCTAATGAGCACATGCAAAGATACTCAACATCATTAGGTGACAGAGATGCAAGTTAAATCCAATGCAAAGTGTCATTTCATGCCCATTAGAATGACTAAAATAAAAAAGACTGATAATTGAAAATTTTGGCAAGTATCTAAATTAACACATTGCTGGATGGAGTGTCAACAGTATAACCACTTTGGAAAACTGCTGTGAAAGTCTCTTTTAAAATGAAATACATGATCCAGCAATTTTAATCCTGGGTACTTGCCTGAGATAAATGAAATCATATGTCCACTAGAAAAATTTATAAGAATGTTTAGAGTAGCTTTATTCATAATAGTCCAAAATTAGAAACAATCCAAATGTCCCCTTGAGTATACATAAACAAATCATTATATATTAATACAATGGAATATTACTCAGCAATAAAAATACCAACTATTATTCATGTAACAGCATGTTGATGAACATTATGTTAAGTGAAAAAGTCAATATGATTTGAAAGAGTACATGTGATATAATCCCATTCAAATTGAGTTCAAGAAGTAGCAATACTAAGACATGATTATAGAAATCAGAACAATGACTGGTTATGGATGTGGAGATTGACTGGTAGGGAGTGCGTGAGAATTTTCTGGAGTGATTGGAAATGTTTTATATTCTTGATTCAGGTGATGGTTACACAACTGTATACATATATCAAAACTAATTTTTTGTACACTGAAGATCCACATATTTCACTGTATATAAATTAAAAAAATTGCGAGGGTCCCACATGTGCTAGAACCAGCCTGCATTTGATTATTTCTCTATCCAATCCTCATTTCAATCTGAAGTCCTGTCTCACCTGCACTGTGTAGTTTAATCATCATGACCTCATGAAGCAGGTGTTATGGGAACTTGTCCATCTGACTGGCTGCCCCTTGCCTGACTTGGTCCCCTGTCACTTGCTCCCATTTCTTGCATTAGCTTTACTTCATTCACTGCCACCGTAAAGTCTGTTGAGGGCCAATCAGACAAAATTTGTTTCCCTTATTGGTTCAATCAGAATGGATGCCAAATTCCTTATTTAAGCGGATTTCTCAACTGAATGCTGGCTTGCTGCTGTTCAAATCATTTCATCTTGCTCTGCCTTACCTCTCTTTTTAACGAGGAAGGAAAGTATCTTTATATCTTTGGATGGGTGTGTTGAGGAATACAGAAACAATGTTTTTCAAGGGTGGGATGAAAAATTATGTCAGTATCTATGGGAATTTTGAATATATACTTATATTGTTTATCAATAACAAGAACTTAGTTCATACTCTTAAGTACCAAATAGCACCAAATTTATATAATCTAAATTTCTAATAAAAATGGAAGATTGCCCTTATCTCTCTATTTGTAGAAAATTCCAAAATGACTGCGTGTTTACAAAATGGGCTACAGCTTGATGGGATGATTTCTCTGGAAGCCAAATCTTAGAAAATCATTAAAGAAAAGGGAGATTCTTTTCATAAAGGTTACAGCTGAGCAGCAGGATAGAAGCTGGGAAGCTAGCACCACACTAATAGCTCCTAATACATAGAGAAAACTAGCAATTTCCCATCTCATTGAGAGGGGAAACAGGCAAGGGTATTACAGTCTCCTGTGTCTAATCAGGAAACCAAAGTAATAAAACTTACATATTCTCATCAGGGAAGCTATTGGGTGGTATGGCGGCGAGGGACAGATTGTAACTTTCAAAAGAGGGAAATTTACAGATGTAGTAACACAAAGGTAGTGACAGATGAAGAATTGAAGAACTGCAGGGTAGAGGAAGGCTTTTTAGCTGTTGCTTATTAAAATACTGCGTGGGAAGTGAGAAACTTTGTTCTGCACCAACACATTCATCTAAGGATATTTGTCTCTGTGATGTGAAGAAAGAAAAATCCTGTGATTCTTAAAATTTTCTACCAAAGCACCCTAATAGCAGAGGAAATCACACATTTACCCGGGAATCTAAGGTGAGGGTAAATAGAAGAAGAGAGGAGAAAGTAAGGAAGATTGGCAGAGGAAGAGGGTATAGTCTGCAATGATCCTACGCAAGTGGGAAAGTTTCTTGAAATCCGTTTATGTTTTTAAAAATTATGTAAATAGCACCCACATTTATTTGAAGAGTTAGAGAATGGTTTAAATTATTCTCAAAGTTGATTTACACATTTATTATGTGAATTATTTTTTGGTGTCCTAGTTTGGGACGGTGGATGAATACATTATCAATGGTCTTGATTTTCTTGTTAAGCTTTCCTGTGCTTTAAGAGGACCATAAGTAGTCTATGTTTTTCCTCTTTCTAGTCCCCCGGTGTGCCCAACCTTGGACAGGTTATGGTGGTGGGGGGTAGTGGTGAGGGCTGGGAAGGTAGGTAAGAAGTAGAGAGTGGGCATCCACCTTTCTCCAGCTGTAGGTCCCTGGCATGTGTGTTTTACTTCCAAGCATCAATGTTGGCAAGTGGCTGGTTAAGACAGCATGGAAATATAACTTTCGGATTTATTTTGGGATTTATTGCTTAATACTGATGCCAAAGTCATTGGAAGGAGTGACAGGTCAGCAGTCTCAGAATGTTCTCTCTAACAACAGGCTCAAGTTAGCCATTTATAATGTCATATTCTTCTTTTCCATGGTATCATTCTTTGTCTGAGACACAAATTCTTCCAAGAGTTCTCCCCAGATCGTTCTTAAAGACACCATCCATAATTACATTTCGTTTGTATCTATATGTTATTATTCTAATGTGGGTACCATAGGTGTGGGTGCTATAGGCAGGGAAATCAACAATGGCATGTGCACAGAACAGCTTTGCCTGAGCCTTCGTTTCTACCTGATCATATTCCCATGAAGCTCTTTCCTTCTCTCAATCTATGATTTTAAAAATGCAAATCATTTCACTATTCTCTCCTTCTCCTCTCCTTGTTTGGTCTCATTCCTTCCTCAAGGCCTGCCTAGAGATCTTCCTTCTCCCTTTCTCTCCTCACTTCACCTCAAGGTTGGCATCATTTAAGTATTTTTCCCTGAATTTACTAGTTTAACTTTTTTTCTATACTCTAAACTTGATGCTTTGTCCTTCTTGCTCTAATATATATTTTCCTTGTCTGATTAATATTTCTATACAACAGTGTTGCATGGCTTATGGTGGTGGCTATATTAATAATAATGCCTTTTATTTGTAAGACTTTGAATACAGAGTACACTACTTGCATATGCATTATCTTAATTAGCAAAGAAATGGATAATGAGAATAACCAACACACATTGAGTATTTGCTGTGGCACTCATTATGTGTATTTATTTAATACTTATAACTTTTGAATTTGCAGTAATTACTATACTTTGCAGATAAGGAAACAAACACAAAGAACTTAGCAATTTGTAAAAGGTGACAGTCCTCACAGCACTAAGTATAGAGATGGTATTTGAACCTGAGTCACTTTGATTCAATATATTGTGTTATGCTGCCATCAACACTAATTCTAAGGGTATTATGATGGTGGCCATTCTAATCAATTCCTTTTATAAGGCTTTTTTAAAATTGTCAGCACTAGGTTCTGATATTCAAGTACATTTTAATTTCCCTGTAGATTTCTCGCCATGGTGAACCAATAAACTAAAAATTAAAAATCACCATGAGGAAACCTACTTACGATAATAGGCAGTTCACTGTTGACGTGAGTCATCAAACAAGAGAATGTGTTCAGATGTTGATAATTCTATTGAATGTGCTGTCATCAAATCAATGACTTTTAAAACTGAAAAGAATTTTAGCTAATGATAATAATGCTAGCCAACAGGCATACCAAATACCAAATTTTCTATATTCTAGGTCTTTTGCTAAGATCATTATACACATTATTTATTTCATTAAACCATCAGAATAACACCATGAGGTAAGTTATCATTTTATACTAGAATAATTTTTACCAGTGAGAAAAGAGGCTTGTTACAGTTAGATAATTTTCCTACGTGGTAATTAGCAAAGTTGAGATTCAAATACTTCAGAGCTTGTACTCTTAAAAATTATGTGATTTATTACAGCTTATTACACCCACAAATTTTTACAAATGATGAAATTGATGTTTAGAAAACTTACTTGGTTTTCACAGACCCCACAACTAGTGAACAGTAGAGGTGAGGCTTTTAGTTGAGGCATTTTCCCATTACTGGTCACATTCTTTTTCATGTCAACGTTCCTTTTTCTACAAAGTTTCAAATATTACCATTTTATTCAATAATTCCTTCATTCAATCCCAAACTGAGGGTTAGGTTTATCCAGAGAACAAAGTACAGTGAGAAATACAGAGATGAATATGTCCTCCAAGATCTTATAACCTAATAAGAGTAGAGGAGAAAAATATATAAGCAGTTAATTATGTGTCAAAGCAGAAAATTATACAATATATTGAAAGCATAAGTAAAATGTTATGGCAGTGCAGAGTAAGATATAAGCCATCTTAGACTGGACCTGGAAAAAATATTTAGAGGATGTGGAATTTGAACTGAGCCTTGAAGGAAGAGTAGGGAATTTGAAGGTGGGGTATTCCATTAAGGTAGCAATGCATGAGAGACAGTCAGTTTCTGTGAGAGGTACAGAGACAGTTCAAGGAATGGTCTCTCATCATGAGGAAGTAAATGCATGAGAAAGAGATGCACATGTGAAATGAAAGTGAACAGTGAAGTGTTAAAGAGCTTCAGGAAGTCAGAGGCAGGGAAATTTCTGAGAGCTAGAGTACCCAGTGAAGGTCCATGGAAGGAGCAAAGCCTGAAATGGACCTTGAAACATTGAAAAACTGGAGAACTTTTAGGGGAGAAGAGAGGCAGTTCAGTCAAGGGGAGGGTCCCAGTTACAGCCAATTGGGAATGCATGACGGTGTAGATAGTATAGTGAAGAGACATACAATTGTGTGTGTGTGTGTGTGTGTGCAAAATTCTAGAAAAAAAACATAGAAAAAAATTCTTTTAGACATTGGCCTACTCAAAGAATTTATGCCTAAGATCTCAAAGGCAATTATAGCAACAACCAAAATAAATAAATGGGACATACTTAGGTTAAAAAGCTTCTGAACAGGAAAGGAAATAATCAGCAGAGTGAATAGACAACCTGCAGAATGGGAGAAATATTCACAAACTATATGTCTAACAAAGGACTTATATCAAAAATCTACAAAGAACTCAAACAAATCAGGAAAAAAAATCCCATCAAAAGTGGGCACAAGACATGAATAGAAGTTTTTTGAAATAGGATAGATAAATGGCCAAAAAAATATGAAAAAATGCTCAACATCACTAATTGGGGAAATGCAAATTAAAATCTCAGTGATACCACCTTACCACATCCCAATGGCCATTATTAAAACATCAAAGAACAATGGATGCTGGTATGGACGCAGAGAGAAAGGTATGCTTATACACTGTTGATGGGACTGAAAATTAATACAACCTCTATGGAAAGCAGTATGGAGATTCCTCAAAGAAATAAAAGTAGACCTACCATTCAATCCAGCAATCCCATCACTGGGTATCTACCCAAAGGAAATGAAGTCATTTTATCAAAAAGACACCTGCACTCAAATATTTTATAACAGCACAATTC
>CAUYSK010028042.1:0-25791 GCA_963575035.1 Avahi laniger
GTAGTCCCAGCTACTTGGGAGGCTGAGACAGTAGGATTGCCTGAGCCCAGGAGTTTGAGGTTGCTGTGAGCTAGGCTGACGCCACGGCACTCGCCCCAGGCAAGAGAGTGAGACTCTGTCTCAAAAAAAAAAAAAAAAAATACTCACAATACCATTATTTTATACTCAACAAAATTAATAATAATTTCTTAAAATCCAATGCCTACTCCATGTTCAGTTTCCTCCATTTGTTGTGTCTTTTTGTAGTTGGTTTGATACATGATCCAGTCAAGGTCCATACAATGTATTTGGTGGATCTGTCTGTCTCCTTTAACCTATTACCATCCCCCTCTCCTTTTATTTCCATACTACAATATTTATTAGTTGAAGAAACTGGGTTGTCACATAGTGTTCCCTCATTCTAAATTTGGCTGATTATATTCTTGTGGTGGTGTTTAACATGTGTCTGGGAGTTAGGGACATGATTAGGTTTGGGTTCAATTATTTGGAGGGCAATAATACTTCATAGTTAATGCTGTGTGTGTCCTGTTGTCTCACATCAGGGGTTATAAGTTTGGTTATCCCACTTTTAGTGATATTAGATGATAAATTCTCCCATCAACATTTTTAAATTGAAATTTTATTGATATAATTGTAGATTCACAGGCAGTTGTAAGAAATAATACGAAGAGATGCCCAGTTTTCCCCAATGGTGACATTTTGCAAAATTATTGTATAATATCACAACTAGGACAATGACATTGTTACTATCCACTGATCTTACTGAGATTCCCTCCCACCCCATTTTACCAATGTGTGTGTATGTGTGTGTGTTCTATCCAGTTTATCACATATGTAGCCTTGTATGTCCGCCACAGCAGAGCTATTGGACAGTTCCGATACCACTAGGACCCCTCATGTTGTCCTTTTATAACCATATCCAGCTCCCTCTCACTCATACACTATGTTGTATGAATCAATATTCCTTTTTGTTGCTGAGTAGAGTTCCTTGGTGTGTATGTACCAGAGCTTAACCTGTTAAAGAACATCTGGGCTGATTGCAATTCAGGGCTGTTACAAATAAAGCTGCTATGAACATTCATGTACAAGTTTTTGTGTGAATATAAGTTTTCATTTATCTAGAATAAATGTTGAGGAGCATAATTGCTGGAGCAACTGGTAATTGATATTTAATTTCAAAAGAAACTGCTAAACTGTTTTTCTACAGTGACTATACCATTTTCCATTCCTACCAGCAAAATCTGAGTGATCCAGTTTCTTTTCTTTTTTTGCCAGCATTTGGTGTCGTCACTAATTTTGACCATTCTGATAGGTGTATAGTGATATCTCATTGTAGGTTTAAATTGCATTTCCATGGTGGCTAATGATGTTGAACGTCTTTTCATGTGCTTATTTGTAATGTCTGTCCTCTTTAATGAAATGTTCTTTTCATGTCCTTTGTTCATTTTTTAGTTTGATTTTTTTTAAAACTGTTGAGTTCTGAGGTCTTCATACTAGATACTAGTCCTTTGTTGCAAAGGATACTCAAGTTGGCTCATTTTGCCAGTAAGGATATGTGCTTTGCAAATATTTTCTCCTAGTCTATAGCTTGTCTTTTCATCCTCTTTACAGGGTCTTTCAGGAGCAAAAATTTTTGATTTTGATGAGATCCATTTTTTCACCACATCTTTTTATGGATCATGCTTTTGGTGTCAAGTCTAAGAACTGTTTTTATAGTCCTAGATCCTTTCAGATTTTCTCCTATTTTTTTTATAAATGTTTTATAGTTTTACATTTAGGTCCGTGATGCATTTTGAGTTGGTTTTTGTAAGGCTTAGGTTGTGGAGTTTTTGTTTTGTTTTGTTGCCTGTGGGTGCCCATTTGTTCCCACACCATTTGTGGAAAAGGCTATCCTTCCTCCATTGAATCACTTTGGTATCTTTGTCAACAATCAATTGAGAATATTTGTGTGGGTCTAGTTCTGGGTTCTCCCCCATCAACTTTTCACCTGATAGGTTTAGCAGCCATTGATCATTTTTAATTTTACTATGGATTGCAAAATGGTTGTAGTTTATAATTCCTTCATTTATTAGCTGGAATGCTTCTGTAAAAGATTTCCCTCATCAACTCTTTGAGTGCTCTGAAATACAATTTGCAGGAAAATACAGGCTAAATGCTTGCCTCTTCCTTTCATATTTACCCGTTTGCAGAATAATGACTTGATTCCCTCCATCCTCCAAAGGTAACCAATGAGTTTGTAAGTATCATTATGAACCAATGGATTTTCAACATATTTTATGTGTTTTAATCCATTGCAGTTATTGTTCTTATTGATACTCAAGTTGGCTCACTTTGCCAGTAGTAATCTATTCTTGTTGACTGCTGAGTCCATTTAACACAAACCCTTGTGGTCTTTTACAATTTCCTTGTTTCTAGACACAAGAAAATCTCCCAGGTACATCTTAGACATTTCTTGCTCCAGACTTAGAATCAGCCATTTCTCTAAGAACTGATTCCTTTTCATGAGAAATGATAGAGACCACAATCAGGATGTTAACAACCCAGCAGCTCTTAATACTCTTAGTACTTTTATAAATATAATTATTTACATACAGTTTGTATCTATGAAAGGGAAAAATAAATCATTGATTTATACTGATGTTTTCAATTCAAATTAAACATAAAATATTTGCTAATATTTCTTGATTTTTATATTTGTATGTCTTCTGGTGAAAAGTCTTGATTCCTAATTAGTAACATAATTACTCATTTGACAGGTATTTTAGGGCTGATTCTTTGGTTTTATAGCCAGGATACCCTGTTGATAAAGTTCTGTGGGAGCAATTATAAGACTGGCTCATTTAGAAGCTTTTTTAAAAAAACTACATCCTTTCCTGTTTTAACTGTAGATTATATTAATTTAAATAGGTACAGCCCACACGTGATGGAAAAAATTCTCCAAATGGCTGAAGGTATTGATATTGGAGAGATGCCTTCATATGATCTGATGTTGTCCAAACCTTCCAAAGGTCAAAAACGCCACCTCTCAACATGTGATGGTGAGTATATTTGTTTCTGGAAGGTGGGATTTGAAGAAACCACATGGCTTTTTTTTAATGATATGAATGTAGTATATGATTTTTAATAGCATTGGTAACATTGGTTCTTATACACAGTTAAAAGAGTTTAGTTTTTAGTTATGTACAATTTTTTTGAGGATGCAAAATAGAACTGAAAACTAAGAATACTGAAGTGATGTTATGCAGTTTTTTAAGTCTGTGCCATGGAACCTCCCTCTAAGTAGAATCTTATACTGTGATCATTTGAGCATCTGAGTAACCAAATCCTCTTGGATGGGTCCAGGATGGACCAGCTTTCTACTTAGCAGTGTTATAGGGGGGAAGCTCTAGTGTCTGGTATAGCCTCAACAGAGTTCTTCCATAGCTTTAAATTTGGTATCCCCCATAAATCATTAGTTTATAGCTGTTCTGGAAATAAAATATAGCAAACATTCTTTTGTGCAGAGTGGGTCAGAACCAAGGTTTTGAAGTTGAAAACCTTTGGAATCTTTTGATAATTCTTTTTCTTTGATTTTTAGTCACAACTATGTAAAGTACCATCACAAAGTCTATCAGCTCTGATACAAGAGAAGGCTTTGTAACTGCTTCTGGTCATCATCTTTGTTGCATTAGAGCCATTTGTTCCATTTGCAATCCTCAAGTGAGCTTTTCAGCGCAGGTGGTATGAGATTGTACTGGAACAACCTTCCAGTCCACGTCACCTTCCAGTCCAGGTGTAGAGTACACTTCACCTGTGCTTTAGCTCATTTAATGCAAAAGCATCTACCAGTCATGTGTGGTAGTGACCTGCATACTTGATTCAATGTTATATTTTCTATCAGGAGTCTTCCTTCACACATGGAAGGACAGGGAGCATCCCTCCTTATGCTGGAATCTTACATTGATATTTGAGTCCCTTCACCCAAATGACCTGAAATTTTCGTAATGGGAAGTATCTTGTACCAACAATGCAGCTTGCAAATAATATGGTTGGTACTATGTTCCTGCTTGGTTCTTTTGAAATATTCCCATTTTAATGAATTGTAAATTTCACTCATTCTATAGGTCAAAATCCTCCTAAAAAGCAAGCCGGTTCCAAATTCCATGCGAGACCTCGTTTTGAGCCTGTACATTTTGTAGCTAGTAGTTCAAAAGATGAAAGACAGGAAGATCCTTATGGCCCTCAAACAAAAGAGGTAAATGAACAAACACATTTTGCCAGCATGCCAAGAGACATCTACCAAGATTATACTCAAGACTCTTTCAATACACAAGATGGGAATTCTCAGTATTGTGATTCATCAGGATTTATTTTCACAAAAGACCAGCCTGTTACCACCAACATGTATTTTGACAGTGGGAGCCCTGCCCCAAGCAGCATATCACAGCAGGCAAACTCTCAGTCACCTCCCGAGCCTTCACCATCACAGACATTTCCTGAGTCAGTGATAGCTGAGAAGCAGTATTTTATTGAAAAATTAACAGCGACTATCTGGAAGAACCTTTCTAATCCAGAGATGACTTCTGGATCTGATAAAATTAATTATACGTATATGTTAACTCGGTGTATTCAGGCATGTAAGACAAATCCTGAGTATATATACGCTCCTTTAAAAGAAATCCCTCCTGCTGACATTCCCAAAAATAAAAAACTTCTAACAGATGGTTACGCTTGTGAAGTTAGATGCCAGAATATCTACTTAACTACAGGTTATGCTGGCAGCAAGAATGGGTCCAGGGATCGAGCTACTGAGCTAGCTGTAAAACTCTTGCAGAAACGTATTGAAGTTAGAGTTATCCGGAGAAAATTCAAGCATACGTTTGGAGAGGACCTTGTGGTGTGTCAGGTTGGCATGCCTCCATATGAATTTCCTCCAGCTCTGAAACCACCAGAAGACCTCATTGTGCTGGGTAAAGATGCTTCTGGGCAGCCAATTTTTAATGCTTCTGCCAAACACTGGACCAATTTTGTCATTACAGAAAATGCAAATGATGCAATTGGTATCCTTAACAATTCTGCCTCATTCAACAAAATGTCAGTAGAATACAAATATGAGATGATGCCAAATCGCACATGGCGTTGTCGAGTGTTTTTGCAAGATCACTGCTTAGCTGAAGGTTATGGAACCAAGAAAACAAGTAAACATGCAGCTGCTGATGAGGCTTTGAAAATTCTTCAGAAAACACAACCCACTTACCCATCTGTCAAAAGTTCACAGTGCCATACAGGCTCTTCACCCAGAGGATCTGGAAAGAAGAAAGATATAAAGGATCTTGTAGTTTACGAGAATTCTTCAAATCCTGTGTGCACACTGAACGACACAGCTCAGTTTAACCGAATGACAGTTGAATATGTCTATGAAAGGATGACAGGCCTCCGCTGGAAATGCAAGGTGATTCTAGAGAGTGAAGTAATTGCAGAAGCAGTTGGAGTGAAGAAAACCGTCAAATACGAAGCTGCTGGGGAAGCTGTGAAAACCCTCAAAAAGACCCAGCCAACTGTCATTAACAACTTGAAGAAAGGGACTATTGAAGATGTGATTTCAAGAAACGAAATTCAGGGCCGCTCGGCAGAGGAGGCTTACAAACAACAAATCAAAGAAGATAACATAGGAAATCAGCTGCTGAGAAAGATGGGTTGGACTGGTGGTGGGTTAGGGAAATCTGGCGAGGGCATACGGGAGCCCATCTCAGTCAAAGAGCAACATAAGCGTGAAGGGCTTGGTCTGGATGTGGAGAGGGTAAATAAAATTGCCAAGAGAGATATTGAACAGATCATCAGAAACTACGCCCGCTCTGAGAGCCACACAGATTTGACTTTCTCTAGAGAGCTGACTAATGATGAACGGAAACAAATACATCAGATTGCCCAGAAGTATGGTCTTAAGAGTAAGTCTCATGGGGTGGGCCACGATAGGTACCTGGTAGTAGGTAGAAAAAGACGGAAGGAAGACCTACTAGATCAGCTCAAACAGGAAGGCCAGGTGGGGCATTATGAGCTTGTCATGCCTCAAGCAAATTGAGATCTTGCTAATTTATTTTGTAAATGCCTAATGAGGCAGATTTATAAGTTAAATGCTACATGTTCTGGTTGCAGAGTATATTCATTCTTAAAATGTCTCACCTTGTTCATTTCATATAGCGCTTTATTAGATATTGGAAGCTGAAGAATTCTGTCCACTTGTATTAGCTTAATCCAGCAGATGATATTGTGCAGTTACTGTTTGTGTCTTTGATATTGCTGTGTCCTTCAGATTTTAGTAGTTTGTACAAGCAACAACATATAGCCAAATGGGATTTCACCCCAAGGAAGAAATTCCCATTTTAAAGGGCATAGCACAGCAATCTGCAACAATATGTAAAGTTGATATTGACTACAGTAAAACTCCAGTCTTAATTCCAGACTTAACTGAAAATGTCAGATCATTTTGTATTATCTATTTTCATCTTTGTGTGAAGCCAGTTATAGAATGTTTAACAGTAAAATGTGCTGTACATGTAAATGTTCTTATCAACTAAATGATGTAAAACTTTCTTAATTTTAGTGTTCATTTATTTATAACTTCTACCATGTGATTTCCAGAATATTGGAAGTGACTTACTGTGTCTTGTGATATATGAGTTTTAACAAATTCTAGTCTTCATGCTGAGAGAGCACTTCTTGAGAGAGCAGTTGAAAAGTTTCAAAAACTTTGATTCAATCTGAAGAAAGGAAGCTTGAACTGTTTGTTCTTGGTGCCTTGCAGAGAGACTCACAGCAACTCTCCATTATAGCTTTCACATGATTTGGGTGTGCAGCACATCCTAAGCAACCACAGCTGTGGTAGAGCTTGGTAAAAGACTGAAGATATATTTGGTGCTTTGATGAAAAGGTCAGTTGGCTGGTCCCTCTCTCAAAAAGCTTATTAAGCCTGAAAAGCCAACTTTGTAACATATTTAAAAACTGCTATTTTCGCTTATTTCTGGAATGTAAAAAATGTATAAAAAAGAATTAGCGTATGCTTCCAGAATAAAAAGGAGCCAAAGTTGATCAAAATGGTGGTGTGCTTATTTCTGGGCAGCAGCCTAGTAGCGACACTTTGGGTCTTTGGAAAAGGGAAGTGATGTTTGCATAGAATATTTCAATACCAGAGCATGTGTGGATAAACACAATGATTTTATACAGAGAACAGATAGGAATCACTCACCCATATGTTTTTTTTTCCTATGGACCAACATGCTGGCTTTAGCCAAATCTTTGGCTGTTCATTTTTATGTGATTTTGTTTTTGTATGTCAGATAAATCAAGTATAACCTATAACAGCACAGATGAATATTAATATTGATGGTTAAACACCTCCAATAAGATGATGTTCAGGACAATTAGGTTATAATGTCTTAAAACATTTAGCACCATGCTTGACATGTAATTAGCCCATAATAAATAGTAATTTCCTTTCCCCTATTTTTTTCTATTTTACAATTAAGAAGCTGTCCACCATGGTTAAATGAATATTTAAAAAATATAAAAAGATTAACCTCTACACCTGGATCTCTGTAACTTGTAGTCACCTACAGTGACTAACAGTGCGATATTTGCTTTCCATTAACCATCTTTATACAGCGTGGTATAGCCTTTCCTAATGTTGGTAGGAAGAGAAATGAGGTGTGCATTTTATTTTGGCACTTAATATTTTAACAATGGCAAAGGGAACTAAGCTAAAATCTTTATAGATTTTATGGGACTAGAATTTCTTATTACCTGCAAGGTTCATGCCAACTTTGAGAAGCTATGGTTCATTTAGTGAGTTAGAAAAACCTGTCTTCAATTCTGTAAGAGTGGCTTTAGGGATTAAGGAATGTAAAAACTTGACTGATTTCTGTCTACATTTCTTTCTTCCCCCCACCCAGTGATTTTTTGGAGGGAAAAAGTGGGGAAATGTGACATATAAATCTGGTTTATTTAGGTGAGTCCAGCAGAATATTAAGGTAGTTACAGTAAGGAAAGCTCCCAAAATATTGGGCCAAGTATATACAAATTTAGTTCCTGGATTTAAGGGGCCAGATTCCCTAATCTCTTAGATCAGCTTTGGTACTGATGCAGAATTAGAGTGAAATCACTTAACTCTGCTTGATGATGAAATAATCATGAGAAATGGGGTTGGCAAGAATGACCTGATGACAACCTTGTTGTTCCATTTTGTCCCCTTGAGTCGGTTCCTGTATTTTCCCTTTCTTTGAAATAGCAGTCATTTTAAACCCAGTAACCTTGATATAAAACCTGCCTAGGTACGTGAGCAATTTCAAGTTTTATTTGTATTAAATATGTTATACTGAGGAACTAACTATGCTTTTAATTTTACATATAGCATTGAGTCTTACAGATCTACTTCTTGGATTTTTTTTCCTCCCCTTTGATTACAAAATAAATGGAAATATCATGCATTCTGTTGGGTTTCTTTTTTTAGTACTATACCATGCATTCTCTTTGCTATGAGTAACCCCTGGAGCTGGAGGATGGGTCCTAAATAAAGGACTCTAATTACAACTTTGATTCTTCATCATACCCCCTTCCCCACATCAGCAGGTGCAGAATTGAAAACTCAAGTTCAAATGTGACTGCCATTTGGAAAGGGACCTTGCAAATCTGTTTTAGTTAACTTTTTTATAATTATTACATGCAGATTGTGATGTTTGTTAAAAATTGTAAAGGGGAAAAACGGCAATTAGCATTAAGCGTTCAAATGAATGGTTTGTGGTGCCTTTGACTATGGATATGATGTTTTGGGAATTCGGCTCGTTGGCTGTGTTGTAAGGTTTTAAAAGGACTAGCCCATGAAAGAGATTGGGAATAATGTTTCTCAGGATGTGTACAAAAGAAAAAGTTATTAAATCTGTCCATTCCTAGTCTCACCTTAAAGTTTGGGGGGTATAATTAATAGTGGCAATATTTAAGATGCCCAGCCACAGCAGGATGAAAAAATTAAGACTAATCCAACAAGTAAAAACCAACTTAATGTGGTTCTACTTTGAGGCAGAAATGGACTTGAGGGAAAATATTAAGCACATTTAAGGACATTGCTGCTAGGTGAAACAATCCAATTAATATGGTAATTAGTGTAGATCCAACTCTGCCAAATTGAGGCCTAAGTACCATATCTTGAAGGATGAGTGCGGTATATGCATCATAAGGACATAATTTCATTTAGGAAACACCCCACCTCACCCAAACAAGTACTAAGAGGTGATAGTCTTTACAAAGTTATTGTCCTTGTCTCTTTAAAGATGGGTTCCTCCTCAGAAGAAAGCAAAGTTTTGTTTAAACAAGATGATTGAGGATACCTATACTCCCAAACTTTACATAGGATTCAAAACATCATTTTATAATAGTTTGGTGCTGTTTGTTTTTAAGCTAGGGCTTTTAAAGATGTGGAATGTCAAGATCAAGTCAGAGCTTGGTCTCTGAGGTTGCTGGTAAATATCCAGGTTTGTTTTTCTCCCCTCTTGTCACAATTTCATTCCCTTGACTTACCATAATGTATACTGAAGTAGCTTTAATATTATTGAAATGTTAAAAAAGCATTACCACTAAGGACTGAAAAGAAAAAAGTTTCTCTCCAACAGTATCTACTGTCTTCTCTTTTCTACTCCCAGGATGAGTATTTTTGCTTTTACCATAATGTTCAAGGGGGAAATGAGTAGATACCAGATCCCCAAAAAACTCTAAAGTTTATACTGAACTAAAATATAATTCTACTTTGACTATAAAATTTTAAGGTTATTTTTATTTACAAGTTTTGAAAAATGTACATTTTTTACATGGGTTACTTGTGCAAAGTTAGAGTTAGAAGAGTGATAAATGCATAAAAGGTGACAATAGAACATTAGACATTTACAAGCCTTGTCCCACACTGCTACTTAAAGGTATGGTATATTTAAAAGTATAAATATCCAAAGAAAGATTGCAGACATTGGCTTTAAGGTTCTCATAATGCTGAAAGGGAAGACGAAACTAAAGCATGCAGCAGTAACTCAAGATATGAGTGGAAAATAGTTTGTCACAGATATGCTCCCTTCCTTAAATTAATGAAAACTAAAAAAAAAAAAAAAAAAAGATTGAGGATTGTTAAATTTGTTCATCCCGGGCAGCACTGCGCCTTTAAAAAGATTAAAGGATCTCCAACTTCCCTAGCTCAAAAACTGATGATTGTTTCGATTTTTCTGCTCCCACACCTCTTTAAAAAAAGCAAAAACCCAGAACACGAGTATTGATACAGCATGGGTGTGTCCAGTCAGTGTCTCCCAAGTAGAGAATGTGTCAGTTACTACAATTGCTATACTCCTTTGGCTGACTCCTTCAACATTCTCCTTCCTACCAGTAAATACCATCTTGTAATTCATATTGCTTAAATCTTAGCATCGTAAGATTTTTAGCTTCCGTTCCTCTTTCAAAATTGATGTTTACATGGATTCGTTTCTCTGTTTTCTAAAGGCCATGTTCTAAACACATTCACTCCTAAACCCAACACAAGTGAAGGACCAGCCAGGATGAAAACACTTCAGCAATCATTTTGTTAAAAATAACATCCTGGTCATCAGGCTATACATAAGCACAGTAAAGTGTGCTAGTGTAAAGCACAGTAACAAAACTGCCCAAAGACTGTAGATGAGATACAACAGAAAAGGAATTAAGCATTAGTAATTTTTGCAAGTAACCCAGGTACAGTACATTTGATTTCATAGACGGTGTTTTCTGATGGTCAAGGAGAAGGTAGAAGGGGCAGGAAAAGCTTGGCAAGGGAAGATGGAAACAGCACAACAGCTATTTTGCTTTTAATAAAGTCAATGTAATGACACTGAAGAATAGGAAGGTGACAAACACATCAATATATATTTTTCTGATAGGCAGCCTCTTTTGCTGCACCCAGGGTCAACAATCACGCCAGCTCTGTTCTACTATTGCAGAAACACGTTTTTCATATTCCCGCTTGTTCTCCTGGTACAGCTGAGCAGCCTGGCTGTTTGCTGGACTATTGGGATTGGGTTCATCCAATAGAGACTAGAGAGACAATTTGTAAAATGTCAGTTCCTTAATGCAAAAAATATATGTTCAGAACAAACAACTATCTTATAAGGTAGTTACATTCAATTGAATTGTCCTAAGTAACAGCTATATTTGTTGTCTTTAGCATACAAACTTAGTTACATTAATGTGCTAGTAGCTGGGCAAATATATATATGTGTGTGTCTGTATATATATATATATATATATATATATATATATATGTTTTCTGGTGATTTGAGTCTTAATGGTCTACATTTTATATATAAAACCAGTAAGCTTTGGCCCAAAATTAAAGTCTATTATGACCTTCAAAAACAATTCAATTGCTAATATAAACATATTAAAAGTCATAGTCACATTAAAGAAAAATTCACCTGTATGGATGTTAAAATGGAAGACACATCATAAGTTGGACTCCAACGATTCTGAAGTATGTCCAGACATATACTACCATCTGCATAGACTAAGAGCATAGAAGTAGGTATGTTAAACATAAGACCACTAAGGTTTTAACATTATAGTCAAAACAAAATTTGTCAAGAATACTTTACTTTGTAAGTTTAAAGATTCCTAGGCTGCTTCCCAATTAACTGCCTAAAAAGATGAGTCATAATCATCACTAGTGAAATAATCAGGATGATCAGAGAATGTCAAAGGTGATCCATATAAAACTGGAAGATACTTAGAGCTCATTCTTCTAAAAAGGCTGCCCTATTATCTGGGAAATCATACACATTTTCTAATTGGGTCTCTAGCTATCCATAGACCTGTGGGAAATTCATCCCACCAAATTTGTAAACTATATCTCCTATCCGAAATAACAACAGATAGCTCAGAGTTCACAAGGTTTCATTTTGGCATAAAGATAAAAATATCTAATACCCTGAAAAATACTTCATTGACCTGAATAAAAGGTAAGCTGTTCTAGGATTACTACTATTTAAAAAAATAGCAAAATGGTAAGTTAGAATCACCTGTGGTGCTTTTCTAATACACTGTGTGTCCAGCCTTCAGCAACAGAATCATATTCAGTAGGTCTGGAATGGGGCCAGGGCATCTGTATTAACTGTTCCATGGTAATTCTGATATGCATCCAGAGTTGAAAACTACTGTTTTAAATGCTAATGAAAATAATTACAACAAAAGACCACTCCATTCTGGCCTAGCATTAAAAGTAAACCTCAGGAGTATCCTGATTTTTGTTTAATAAGTAAATGACAAAGATCATCAAAATCAGGAGGCTCTTAGACTCCAAACAAAGGGAAAGTACCTTCACTGCTTCAGTTCTAGGACTATAGATCAGGATGGCAATAGACCACCATGTTTTCAGGAAGCAGCAAGCTGCCTAAACAAGTACTCAGGCACTACAGGCAAGAAAACAGAAATGTGGAATACTCCATAATAAACACTGTAATAGTTTAAAATATTGTACTAAAAGTGATACTTGCCATTTGGATGAAACATCTTGGAAACAAATCTAACTGTTGGTGGTTTATTCGGATATTCTTCAGTGAATTCTATTGTAAGCTTAAATGTTCCTGTAGTTAGAAAAGAAAGGTCTAAGAAAATGTATTTATCACTTTGTTCAGTAGTACTTTGTTTTTAATGCTACATGGGTTTTTTCAAGTATTAAATAATGCAAAGATACAGGGTAGAGAGGAAAGAGACACCAGGTAAGAAACATATCTCTAGGAATCGCTCTAAGAACTACTCAAAGGTGATTCATTTTTTTCTTTTGCCATTATTGTCCCCTAAACTTAAAGACAGCCATTATAAACTCAGAATTACTGTCTGCCGGGTAACTTTGGCCACTGTACATTTTGAAAACATCCTTAAAATAAAATGACAAGAAACTCAGCCTGAAATTTGGCCTTCTTCCTTTAGAAGACCAAAAGACCTCAAAGGCCTATTTTAGTCAGCTACCACCTTAAACTCTCCAGTGATTTTTAAATGGACTAGAAATGAAAGCACAAAGGTTCAAAACCCAATGCTAGAAATACAAATCCATAATCAAGTTATTTTTAAAATAGAAGAGAATAAGTATAAAAGTGTTAACTGGTTCCTTTTCATGTAATAGCGACTCTATAATGAAAAGTTAATTGAACTTAAGCCAGAAAAAACTTCCTAGTGCCTCTCAAAAACCCTTAAGTATGACTCATAAAGTACTTCACTATAAAATCAACTCAGTTATTCACACTTATGGAGAGAACTGATGGCAGAAATAAGTTTAAAATCACATTTGGTTGCATTCATGTCTCCAGCAAATTTATCTTTCTAAGGATGTTCGTTTGTGCTACTGTTGAAATGAAATTATTTTTCTTGAATATGTGTCAACCTAAAGTAGCAGGAGGCCCCAAAGCATACCAGACTATAGACTAATTTATAAGGCATAGACAGTGGATCTTCCTTAAGAATTGTAGGATGTTGTGATTTAGGGAGATTCAAAATGTTATTTTAAATTATGTTTGTTAAATAAATTGAAGAAAACAACTGGGCAATGTTTTTTCCTGACTGAAATCTCTTTAAATAAACTTAAAGGAATCAGTTACTATCTGAGTAAGGTGATGTGTGTTCCACTCCACTTAATAACTTATTCTAATATAATACACCATAGTTCAGATGGAGTATAATTATTACTAGTTCCTTCAGAGTTAGCAATTTATTTCCTTTTTGTTCCCACTAATAAGTTTATCAGTGCCTAAGGGGAAAAAAAAGAGTACTACTGCTAGGTCTGTGACATAACAGTACTAAAATGTTTCCTACTACCAAGCTCATAGGAAACAATTTGCTAACAAAGTTGTCCTTGATATGAATATGTGTCCCAAAGTTTCAGAATAATTTAAAATACAACATATTATATGACCACGTCCTGGTCATAAATCTTCCTCTCTTTGAGGAAGAAAGTACAGTTCTTCCTTTTCAGTATTATTGACCCTATAATACGTAAGAAAAAGTGGGAATGTGTTAGAGAGTTCAAAGCGTTGAGCTTCCTTATGTATCCCAAGTGTAAATGCACTCGGATCAATGTTGAAATCTGATTAAATTATAGGTAAGCGATTTATCATCAAGGCATTGCTCTAAAACTGGGCCAATTTAATAGCACACAGAGATCTCAGCTGTCTTAAAACCATCATTAAATATGATATCTAAAGGTAGTAACGCAATACATAGGGAAGGCATGAGCAAAACAGGAGAGCACAGTGGGCAAGAGCATGAGCTTTGCAGTCAGACAGGTCTGGGCTCACTCACCTTGTTTTGCTACTTTCTATCTGTGAAACCTTGGGTAAGGTGCTCAACTTGACTAAAACCTCAAGTTTCTCATCTGTAAAATGAGATTAAAATAGTACCCACCACACAGCAACACTGTTGTGAGATTTAAATGAGGGAAATATGCACAGTGTCACAAAGTAAGTGTGCCATAAATATGAGCAATTATTTTACCTATAATAAGTCTAAAGTTTCACATCTGTAGACAAAGCTAAAGGAGGCAAAAACCAAAAATCCAAACTTCACTATCAGTAAAAAATACACAATTAATTCAGATATTAAATAGTATTTTCCTTCCAGCCTACATCAAATATAGTTAAATGCTACGTTGGTGGTTTACAAATTCCTTGACTTGAGCTTTCTGCCTAATGTTTGCCCAGAAGTTACCTAGCTACTGAAGAAGTTAATCGAAAGTCTTTTAAAACAGCTCATTTAATATCTTCAGAGGTGAAGCAACCTGTTTATGTCTACTTGAGTATAAATTAAGACTTACATAAATCTTATTCAAGGTACACATTAAAAAGAGGATTTTTTTTACTTTTAGCTACATTGAACAATCAGAACCTCTTTAGTACAACCAACCCTCAATGTAATTTCTGAGATCTAAAACAAATGTTAAGGAAATTAAAAATCTTAGAATTAGCATTATGCAATTTGAGACTAGAGCTTACCCTCTGAATATTTAGAAGGCTAAGCTATAAAATAACTGAAAATTTAAGCCTCACCATTGTTGTATACAATGTATACTGATTTTGTTCATCTTCCTGAGGTGGCCAAAACATTTAGGAAAGTATCAATTAATCCATCTATACACAGAGACCAGGGAAATTATGTAAATGTGTTAAATGGCTGGTGTATGGCAATAAGGAGTGATATGGTTGAACTAGATAGAGAGTGTATGTTCTGCCTATAGGCATTCACAAATTCAAGACCAACTTGGGCAACATAGAGAGACCCTATCTCTTTAAAAAATAATAATTTTTTTGATGACTGAAAATCTGACTTTTACACAAAACTCTTCAGCATAAGATATCTTTACCTTAAGAACACCCTTAGTGGACCTTAGGAGATTCATTTTTAAAAAGAAAACATTTACAATCAAATTCTAAAGGACACATCTATTATTTTTTTTTTTTTTTGAGACAGAGTCTCACTCTGTTGCCCTGGCTAGAGTGAGTGCTGTGGCGTTAGCCTAGCTCACAGCAACCTCAAACTCCTGGGCTCAAGTGATCCTGCTGCCTCAGCCTCCCGAGTAGCTGGGACTACAGACATGCGCCACCATGCCCGGCTAATTTTTTCTATATATTTTTAGTTGTCCAGATAATTTCTTTCTATTTTTTTAGTAGCGACAGGGTCTCACTCTTGCTCAGGCTGGTCTCGAACTCCTGAGCTCAAACAATCTGCCCGCCTCGGCCTCCCAGAGTGCTAGGATTACAGGCATGAGCCACCACGCCCGGCCAGGACACATCTATTATGAAAAGGACATACTAGTACCTTACTATTACCATTAATTTTTAGAAAACATGATGAAGAATATTATAGTCCATAACCTTTGTATTCAGCATATATACCAATATATTTTGATGAGGAAGTATTTCCTCCCAGTGTTTTGGTAGTATAAGCCCTTGATAACATATTCCTCTTGCTTCAAGTGTGTGAAGTGAAATCAAAATACCCTTAAGGGTTCCTTTCCTTCAGATTTCATCTCTTTAGCTAGGGCCTGGCTGTCCCAAAACTTCCACCACAAATGGTTTACAAGGAAGAGGCAAAAGTAGCGTGGAGGCTCTCGATTTATAGAATACATTGGAAACAGCCAAATCAACTATGTCATTTAACCCTAATCAGTCTCTTCCCTAACTGGAAGTTCTCCAAATGTAAATAAGGAGTATTCAAAAATGATCAAAATTATTTTTTGTAGCCACAGTGTTCTAGACATCTGAGGAAGCATCCATGGGTAGCAGACTGTTCAATAGAATGAATCACAAAAAGGTACTGTCATTTAGCCTCAGTAATTTAGTAATTCCTGGATGGAGATACACACCATCAAAAGCAGAGCCAGTAATGTTAAAGGGGACAGTCTAGATAAATAATGGATTCCAGAAGTACCTTTTCAATTCATACCACTTAAAACATGAGAAGCACCCTTGAAATATTTAAGTAGCCAATCCCTAGCAAAGTGATGTACTATTAATAAAGCCGTGCCCAGCATGAAGCAGTTGGAGTAAAATGAGGGAAAAAGAAGCCAATGAAAACAAAGCCTACTAGAGCTAAAAAGCAAATACACAGTTAATCTGCACATAAAGCGTAGGTATAAAAAACTAGCACCAATCTAGTAGAGGAAAATTGAGTCTAGCTAGCCCTTGCTATGGATCAGTTCAAATGATTAACTGCACCAATGTTGTATGTCCTCAGAATCACTCTCTCCTGCTGCCATTTCTTTTTATGGCAGCCCTGAAGAGCAATGACATTTACCTGGGGTGAAGGTAGAAAGGAAGCTAAAATATTCAGGTGACTGTCCAGCTTCCTAGGGAAATCTGAGTATTTGAGACAAATTATAGACTTACTTGATAGTGACTTACCTCACAACATTTTGGGGACTGGTAGCATCAAAAAGGATTCCGACTTGGCAACATACGTATGTATTAAGTAGTTTACAGAAATGTTTTTGTTCCCACCTTCAAACTAAGAGATGTGTGTGTGTGTGTGTGTGTGTGTGTGTGTCTCTGTATAAAATTCTATGTGACTGAGGGAAGATATAACATTGAGAAAAAAATAACAGAAAGATCCCTTTCTTTTTTTAAATACTACAAATATTAAAGAATTTTATGAGTTGAAATACTTTTAATCATCTTCAAAATGTATTAAACTTTCAAAAAACAATTAACTAAACACACACACACACACACACAAAACTGAGTGCATGTAAAACTATCAATGTCAATATCCTGGTTGTGATATGGTAGCATAGTCATTCACAATATTACCAAATTGGTTGGGGGGGGGAACTGGGTGAAGGGTATACAAGTCTGTCTGTATTATTTCTTGTAATTGTACATGAATCTGTAATTATCTAAAAACAGTTTTTAAAAGACAATTAACACATGTTTTTAAAAGTTAATCCTAAATCAATTAAAAATGATGTACCCATTGGTACATGTAATACCTTCAAGTAAGTTGGACACACTGGTCAAGAAGGTATATTAAGGCTAACCTCAATTCTGAAGCTGCTCTGAGATTACTGCTCATAAAGTCTTGATGAAAGCACACACTGTAAATTCATTTAAAAATAAGAAACAACACTGTACTCCAATGAAACATTTAAGACCATGTGAGGCTAACAGGCATTCAATATCAGATTGTAGAATGTCAGATAGTTGTGTGCAAGGGATTCTTGCATCCATTGAACATCCAACAAATACATATTAAGCACCTGCTGTTTCTGCCCTTGCAGTAGAATTCTGAACCAGATGGTTTCTGGGGTCTTTGCTGACTGTCAGCAACTGGTTGGGTTCATACTAACTCAGTATCTTGAGGGGGTGGGGGTGGCTGAATTTAGCAGAATCACACCCAAATCTCAAAAATCCTTAATATCAGTGCTATGATTGCTCCTTTTAAAAAGTGCCTGTCTTAACCAGATTTTTTCTTTTTAAAGAGAAAAGCAAAAATAAAAAGGTGTGGTTCTAGACAAGTGGACAATATCCAGAACAACGTGCCACACACTGGATTATACTCAAGCCTTTATAGGCTGTAGGCAGAAGCAGGTTCCTAAGCAGGAGACACTTCCAAGATAACTGGGAACCCTTTGCCCAGATGATCAGGATCCTTAAAGGGGGTAAAGAAACTCTCTCTTACCATCCTCAAACGGGGTCCCTTCAGGCCTGCAAAACAGAGGAAAATAGTCAGTTCCCGCTTAAGGGGCTCCCTTCTCCCCAGTTCATTTTAGGAGATAGCTAGTCCAAGCTCTGCCATCTCCACCTCCGGTCAACCACTGTTGCCGGGATCAGAAAGCCACTACCAATAGATGTTTTGGGCGCAGAAACACAGTGCAGGCCGCCGCGCCTAACCGTTACCACTCCCCGCCCCGCCCCCCTAGCACCCCAAACGGTTCCCCTGGCAGCGGGAACTGAGCTAATCGAGGCACAGGCTCCGGGGAGGCGCCTAGGCCCAGCCAGACCCAAACATGTTCCCTTTCACCCTCCGCCTTCACAAGCGGCCCGGCCCAGAGGACACACTGAGCCGGCTGGTGGCCCCCATCTCTCGCCACCGCCTGGATCGCAGACTCACCCGAAAATGACCGCGTTCCAAACCATTATGTTGTTCTCTGACGGAGCCCCGCTGACTCCAGCTGGAGGATCCTCCTGCAACCTTCAGAGAGACAGACAGGGTCCCCCAAGTCCGGCACTCGTGTCCGTTCCCGGCTGCCCCCACCCCACCCCACACGGGCAGCCTCGGGACCCGCCCTGTGCCCCGGCTGGCAGCCCCCCGGCCTCGGCGGTCCCTGTCGCTTTACCTCTTGAAGTCCCTCATGAGGCGCCGCCGAGCCGGGGTGGACATATCTCTAGCGGGGTCAGGGGTGGGGCATACACCGGGGTCTCGGGTTCCTGCGGCGGGTAAAGAGGCCGAGGAGGCTGAAGAAGCCGAAGAATGTGAGGAGAAAGCGCCCAGAGGAACGGCACTGCCTCTCCGAAGTCGAGGGTCGGTCTGGCGCCGACTAAGCACCACCCCGGAGTAGACGGGGGCTGAACCAACCTGAAAGGAAAGAGGGGGGTGGAACGCGAACGCCGGACAGGCCGTACCAAGACGGGGCCGGGTGTGGGGGGGAACGAAAGTTGCTTATGTCATTAAACCCCAGCAGCAGGCAGGGAGTGGTACCGTGCGGCTCCAGGGGTGACAGGCGAGCCGCGGGGCAAAAGAAAGCCTACCGTTCCCGAGGGTTTAGTGGAGGAACGGGGTCCAGCTCCACTTGCCAATTCTAAGACAAACCCCGGGAAGTTTTCTGCTTTTTTTCTTTTTAGTTTTTTGTTTTTCTCCTCGCTTTTTTTCTTTCGGTTTTTCTTTTGAGACCACATCATTTATTAAAGCGCGCACTATGGCAGGGGACACGAGAGGAGTGGCGGGGTGGGGGTGGGGAAGAACTTTGGAAGTCTCAAACTAGGGGAAGAAGGAGTGGGCGGAGGCAAAACCGGTTCTCGAAAAGCGGGAACTCCAGGGCGCACACCCCCTGCGGACAGAGGACACTGGGTAGGGGGAGGGAGGCGACTGATTAAAATCACTGAAAATCAAAAGACTAAATCGGGCTTGACTATGAAAGGGGGCTGTGAGTCCCTTTTCTATGGCTTGAATGTGCAGGATTCGGATCCCAACATTTAGGCCAATGATCACCCCAAAACAGAATAAAATGGTGTTTGTGTGTCCTGGGGCAGGGAATGAATGCCTAAGGCAAACAGAATAGGGTTGTTTGTATGTAAAGCTCTGGGCACTCACAATTTGGCTCTGGAACCACATTTCCCCTTGGCAGTTCAACAACCCAAGTGGCTACTATATGTTCAGAAGAGTCCAAGGTATGAGAATATCCGACTGTAGAGAATTGGAAGGGCAGTGGGTCTGAAGTAAAAGTAACGGTAAGATGCACGTGGAAAAGCTGCAGGTTGCAGGGAAGAGTCACAGTTAGTACGAGGACCTGCAAAAGCAATAACAGTTTTAAAGCAGAAATTTTTAAAGGTCAACCCAAAATAACTTAGAAGGTAGGCAAAATATACACTTAAGATTTATTGAAAATATGAGAATGGTAAGTTTGGGTTAAGTCATGAAGAGTTTTAAATGCCAAGCTAATGGATTCCTTGGAAGGTGTTTTAACAGGAAAGTGACATCATTAGAGCAGTGCTAATCAGAGATTAGTCCCAGGAGAGCAGCTAGGAGAGACTCTTGCGGTATTCAAGGTGTGAGATACCGAACCAGGCAGTGACAATAAAGGAGAGGAGGGGGTAATGGAGAGGACTTGGAAACAGATTGAATGTGGGGACAAGATTGAGGGAAGGAGTCAACAATGGCTGAAGCTCTAAACCCCAAGATAAAGGGGTATTTGAACGTGCCATTAACAGAATTAGGGAATAGAGGGAGAGGGACAAATTTGGGAGAGGAAATTTTGGGTGGGACTTACTGAGCTCATGGGACTTGTGAGACATCCACGTGAAAATGTCCAGAAGATATCAGATGTGCAGGGGTTTGTTTCTAACGTGGGAGGCAGGAGGCACTTGATATGGTAGTGATTCTAGTTGCTGCTTAACAACAGGCACCTTCATGGCAAAGGATTTATATCTCCCATTAACTCCAACATATCAATTAAGGCAAGTCTCCCTAATAGCATCACATTATGACAGTGGTGGGAAGAGGATACAAAATTTTTTTAAAAAATCCTTTTCCTCTCACCCAAGTACTTGCAGTCTACTAACACACACATATGAAATCAACAAAAGTTAGATCTATAAAAGCAAGCTCATCAGTTTTCTGTCACTGCTTAGCAAATTACCACAAGTTCTTGGCCAAGTCCAGTTCCTTGAGGTTGTAGGACTGAGGTCCCTATTTCCTTGCTAGCTGCCAACTGGGGACCTTGCTCAGCTCCCAGAGGTCACTCATTTCCTTGCCACATAACTTACTTCATCTTCAAAGTCAGCAACAGAGAATTTCTCTCGCATAAAATCCCTCTCACTCTCTGAATCTCTTCTTTTTCAGGAAGAGCACAGTCTATTTTAAAGGCTTGTCTGATTAGATCAGGTCCACCCTGGATAACCTCCCTCTCTTAAAATCATCTAATCTGGAACGTTAATTACATCTGCTAAATTTCTTCACAGCAGAACCTAGACTAGGGTTTGATTTAATAGCTGGGAGAAAGTGTGTATATACACCAGGGACCAGGAATCTTGGGGGAGAATGGCATCTTAGAATTCTGCCTACCATAGCAACAACAGGATACATAGTACAAGTTGAGTGCCATTACCCAAAGGTTGGTCCCTAATCCAAAATGCTTGGGACCTTCAGCATTATTAACTAGTAAAAAATTTTAAAAAACCAAAATGCTTGGGACCAGAACTGTTTTGGATTTCAGAGTTTTTTTTCCAGATTTTGGAATATTCACATTATATTTCTTTTGAGCATAATGTCGGCACTCACAAAGTTTCATATTTTGGAGAATTTTGAAATTTGGATTTTCAGATTTGGGATTCTCGACCTGTAGAAGTACATGAATCAAAAAACACTGAGGTTGGCTGGGCTTGGTGGCTCACACCTGTAATCCTAGCATTTTGGGAAACCGAGATGGGAGGATCGCTTGAGTTCAGGAATTCCAGAGCAGCCTGAGCAAGAGTGAGACCCCATCTAAATTAAAAAACAAAACAAAACAAAACAAAAAAAAAACACTGAGGGATTGCATGGCAAAGGAAATCATCATTCTGATAGGGTCAAGACAAGTTTCCTGAAATGAGTCTATTTCAATTTTGTTTCAAAAGAGATGAAAGCAGGGCTTGAGAGAGAAGAAGTCAAACAGTTTATATGAGGGCAATGGCACAAAGGCATGGAGTTAAACCATATTCTGTGGATAGTGGGCAGATTAGCTTGGCTAATAAAGAGGTTCTTTGCTGAGGAATTATGAGACTTCAGGTTGGAAAAGTGAGGATGGTGGAAGTGAAATAAATGCCCTTAAATGCAAGGATGAGGAATTTAGTCTTGATAGGCAGCTTTTATAGGTGTAGAGCATGAGACAGATGTATTGAAAATATCCTATTGAGAAGCAGCATGTACTGCACTGGAGAGTATGAAAGGGACGGGGAAGCTCCTGCTACTGGATATAAATGTCTGAAATTCAGGCTGGGCACAGTGGCTCATGCCTGTGATCCCAGCACTTTGGGAGACTAGGGTGGGAGGATCACTTAAGCCCAGGAGTTTGAGACCAGCCTGGGCAACGTATCAAGGCCCTGTTGCTACAAAAAAAATAATTAATTAAAAAATTAACTGGGCATGGTGGCACACACGTGTAGTCCCAGCTACTTGGGAGGCTGAAGTGGGAGGATCCCTTGAGCCCAGGAGTTCAAGGTTACAGTAAGCTATGATTGCACCACTGCACTCCAGTTTGAGCAACAGAGCAAGAGATCTTGTCTCTTAAAAAAAAAAAAGTCTGAAATTCATAGTAGGATATAGATATATCTGAGTTTGTTGTAGGTGTCTCTGTTTTTTGAAACCCCTTTTCTCTTCCTTCTTTGGACTACATAATCAAGAAACCTCAGGAGCATGACCAAAAGAGGGTTGGAAGCCCCGTGGCACCGGTATGGGAATAGCATTCTTTGACTGCAGAATGGAACTGCATTGCAGGAACACCGTGCCCCCACATTTCTCATCAGAAGCAGCGTTGTCATAGCAAGCAGCAATACAGAAGATTGTTTTCCAGTACAGACGATTATCAGGCTAGAATATACTAACTATAGCACAGTTTGGCTAAGCATTTCTTCCACCCTTTTCACACCTTGACGTCTTGAAGAAATACCCTCTTCGCAGCCAAGCACCACCCCCAACCGAGAGCGAGGGTCAAGAAACCAGAAGTCCTTTTCAATTAAAATAAAAGGGTGTTAGCAATGGAGGTGTGCATTTTCACAGGTCTTGACAAACCCCAGGGACATAAGAAATTCCAAATTGTCCATAGACAAGGATTTGAGAATTCTCCTGAAAGGGAGGACTGTGAAATATGGAAATATACGACTAGAGAAATTGTGGAATTTTGTTCATGAAGATTTCTAAATGCAGAACAGATTCTGATTTTCCTGAACTATTTTGGGTTAGGGAAACAGACCAAATAAACTATCATTTCTTGTCTTATGAAGCTGCGAGTTTGTATTTCTGTTATCCAGTGAAAGCAACAGAATTTGATTTTTCTGCAGTTTCCACTTCTATTGATAAAATTTAGTACAAATGGCAACAAAGAAACAACAGAAAATAAACCAAATGGTCTTTCTTGGCTCCAGTAATCTCAGAAGATAAGTCAAGAGAATCACTTAGACGAAGTAACAATTGTCACAGTGTGCTCTTGGCAACACAAGTAATAGTATATTGTTTATCTTCACCCCCTAGAACATAACAGGGGAGAGAGGAGGAGAGGAAGAAAGAATATTAAAGTTTAGAGAAATGGGGAAATTAGAGCCTTAAACATAAGGTTTCACTACCTGCTGAATCACTGAATGAAAGAAAACAAAGACATGGTATGGTAGTTAATGCACACCCTCCCCCCTCAGATCTCCAAGTCCTAATCTCTGAAACCTGTGAATATGTTACCTTATATGGCAAAAGAGACTTTGCAGATGTGGTTAAATTAAGAATGTTGAGGTGGGGAAATTATCCTGGATGAAACAGGTTGGTCTGAAGGAATCACAGCGGTCCTTATGAGAGCAGATGAAGTAGGAGTCAGAGTTCAGAGAGAAGGCCATGTAACGACAGAAGCAGAGATTGGAGTGATGCAGTCATCAGCCAGGGAGCCAAGGGATGTTGGCAAAGAATGGATCCTCCCCTGGAGCCTCCAGAAGCAAGGTGTCCTGCTGACACCTTGACTTTAGACCAGTGAGATTGGTTTACTGAAGAACAGCAAATTTGTGTTGTCTTAAGCCACTAAATTTGTTGTAATTTGTTACAGTGATAATATGAAACTGATATGCATGGCTACAGTGTTGTACATGGGAATTCAGTCAAACCAGCCACATCCACCAGACCAGGGATCAATGGACTACAATCAAGTCCAGGCTGCCACCTTTTTTCTATGGCCTGCAAGCTCCTCTATATTTTTTCTTTCTTTCTTTCTCTCTTGCACAATTTGAGGTGGAATTATTTATTTATTCAGAGACAGGGTCTTGCTCTGTCACCCAGCCTGAAGTGCAGTAGTGTGATCATCGCTCACTGCAGCCTTGAACTCCTGGGCTCAAGCGATCCTCCTTCCTCAGCCTCCCGAATAGCTAGGACTATGGGCATGTGCCACCATGCCTGGCTAATTTTTCTATTCTTTTGTAAGGACACGGTCTCACTATGTTGCCCTGGCTCGTCGAGAACTTCTGGGTTCAAGTGATCCTCCCACATCAGCCTCCCGAGTAGCTGGTATTACAGACATCAGCCACCTGCCTGGCTGGTTTTTTTATATTTTTAAATGGTTGAAAAAAATAAAAAGAAGAATATTTGTTAATATTTCATAACACATAAAAATTACATGAAATTCAAATTTCAATGTGCATCGGTAAGGTTTCACTGGGACACAGCCATGCTCTTTCATTTATGTACAGTCATCCATTGGTATCCAACAGGGATGGTTCCAGGACCCCGCTTGGATACCAAAATCCGTGGATGCTCAACTCTTGCAGTCAGCCCTCTGTATCTGTGGGTGCTGCATCCGCAGATGTGGAGGGCCTACTGTATGGTCTGTGGCTGCTCTTGCGCTACGATGGCAGAATTGAGTAGTGTGACAGAGACTGTGCGTGGTGCTGTCATCATACTGCTGCTCTGCGCCTTCCAAATGGCAGTGATGTAGCATAACTCACAGTGTTTTGAGTGCCACATGTATCTACTGTGGCATTTTAAAAAAATTACATACAAGTGCATTTCTATCATGTCAAAACAAGAGAATAAAAGTGGACTTTGAATGTCATGCTTTTAAGGCATGGTGGAGTGGGGATTACTTGGTATCGAATGAGATGTCAAAGCATTACACAATGACACTGTAGCATTGCTAAAAGATTATAATGTACGTCAACATTACCAGACTAAGCACTCATTACAATACTCCCGACTCCTAGGAGAGCAATGGTTAGCAAAATTAGAAAATTTAAAATAGAATATCTTATCATAGCAGGAGTCTTCACAAAAATAAGAATTGAAAATGAGCCTGTAGCCAAAGCAAGTTTCTGAGTGGCTCATTTGTTAGCCTATCAAGGAAAGCCATTCACTGATGGTGTGTTAATTAATCGTGTTTGGTTGCAGAAGTTAAAAAAAAAATATGCTCAAGAAAAATAAACTTGTTTAAGATTATCAGCCTTTCAGCAAGAACCGTGGCTCAGAGTTGAGGATATTGGAAGCAACATCACTAGCCAATTAAAAAACAAAGCAAATGGCCGGGCGCGGTGGCTCACGCCTGTAATCCTAGCTCTCTGGGAGGCCGAGGTGGGCGGATCATTCTGAGCTCAGGAGTTCGAGACCAGCCTGAGCAAGAGTGAGACCCCCCACCTCTACCAAAAATAGAAAGAAATTAATTGGACAGCGAAAAATATATATAGAAGAAATTAGCCGGGCATGGTGGCGCATGCCTGTAGTCCCAGCTACTCGGGAGGCTGAGACAGTAGGATTGCCTGAGCCCAGGAGTTTGAGGTTGCTGTGAGCTAGGCTGACGCCACGGCACTCGCCCCAGGCAAGAGAGTGAGA
>CAUYSK010028043.1:0-13496 GCA_963575035.1 Avahi laniger
AAGAAAGAAAGAAAGAAAAGAAAGAAAGAAAGAAAGAAATCAGAAAAAACTAAGGAATTTGTACTGGGAAATCCTATAGTGAAGACTCAGAATCCTCATTTAAACACTCAAAATAAATCTGAAAACATTCTGGCTTATAATTTTCAAGACGTCCTCAATACCTTAAAGAAAGCTGATTGGCATCCGTAAGCTTTCTGCTAGTGGTGTGCTGGAATTTGCTCAAATTAGCCCAGGAGAACTGATTGTTAAATTTTCAGGAATTGTGGAAGCTGGTTGTAAAACCTTTGGTGGCTTGAAATCTGCTATTGTGGTACTATTTACCCCACCCAAGAAATTAAAAAATGTTACACAATGCCACCCCCCCACTGACCTGTTCAGTGATATGTTACTACTTTCTGCATACCCAGTTGTAAGGAAAATTGTCCTGAGAGTTTTCCTCATTGGAGAATTCTCCATAAGCTTATCAGAAAAAATAATCTCATCTCATTTTCTTAACTGGTGAGGAGAATTTACCAGGTCAAGAAGAAATGATGTAGAAGTAATTGTGTTAGTGCCTCTATACAGGAAGCTTCAGAGTACACAGCTTGTTGGTGGATTCCAAAATTACTATTAGGATATTAAGTATAAAATGTCCAAATTCCTTAAGTACTAAGTTTGATAGTTGATATCTCTGATATTTCACTTTGACACTCTTGTTTTATTTGTAAAGGTACATACTTATTCTTTCAAATACATCCTGGTCTTGTGATTATCTTTCAAAATTTTTTTAGAGCAATTTCTGTGAAACCACAGATAAGTAAAAACTTTGTGTTATTTTCAAATATGAGTTCCATTGTGGAACCATGCACTGAAGACAGCTTGAAATATCAAGGAAGTGTTTGGGAAGGATATGGCTAATGAATGCACAGTACATCAATGGTTCGAGAAGTTCCATTCTGGTTATTTTAATCTTGAAAATGAGCTATGTGGGTGACCTGAGACTAAGGTGGATAATGATGAGCTGAAAGCTGTAATGGAAGCAAATCTATCTTGAACTACATGTGAATTAGCAACAAGGTTTGAAGTTACTATTCCAACAATATTGGACCATTTGGAACAAATCGCCAAGGTAAAGAACCTGGATAGATGGGTTCCTCATGAATTAAACGAGTGTCAAAAGAGAAATCGTCTGGAAGCTTGTCTGTCTTTGCTGTCATGACATAAAGACAAACCATTATTAAACCGTATCGTTACATGTGATGAAATATTGATTCTTTTTCACAATTGCAAGCATTCAGCACAATGGTTGGATAAAGATGAAGTGTCAAAACACAGTCCAAAACCAAATATTCATCAAAACAAGCTAATGGTGCGTGTTTGGTGGTCCAGCACTGGTATTATCCACTAACAGCTTCATGAAACCTGGGCAATAAATTACAGTGGATGTCTACTGCAAGTGGTTGGATGAAATGATGAGGATGCTTGTGATTAAGCAGCCAAGATTGGCCAATAGAAACAGGACAATCTTCTTGCAAGACAACGCTCAACCACATGTTGCACAAACAACGCTCCTCAACTGCAGAGGCTGGACTTGGAAATTCTCTGTCATCCACTGTATTCACCAGACCTTGCATCAACTGAGTACCAATTCTTCCAGGCTTTGGATCACTCCTTATAAGGAAAAACATTCAATTCTCAGCAAGCTGTGGAAAACACCTTTCTTCTGTTTTTTTTTTTATTTCAGCATATTATGGGGGTACAGATGGAAAACACCTTTCTTGATTTCATGGCCACTTGCTCTCCAGGCTTCTTTGCTGCTCACATAAATAAGCTACCATTAAGATGACAAAAGTGTGTCTTTAGTTTGGGCACATGCTTTGATTAATTATACTGCTTCTTGTTTGAGATATAGTAAAGTATACAGTACAGTGCCTTACATATTGTAGACTCTTCAATATTTTTAAAATCAAATTATAAGTTGTAATGTTTACATTATTTAATCTCACATCTAATTTAGATACTATGAGCTTCCAGTAACAGTGCTTTGTCTTATTTCCACATCCTGAACATTTAGAAAAATAGAGTATGCAAAATCCTGGTGCTCAATAATCATTTGTTGGATGAAAATCAGCTTGTCTACTTCCATAGCAATAGGCTGACTTAGGAGGAGAGCAGAAGCTGGTCTCTGGAATGAGTTTAGCTAGAGTGGAAGCTTTCATGGCATTTCTGAAGCTTCACCATTCTAAATCTGGTTTAAAACAGCAGTAATTAGGAAAGTGCATAGTGTTGAATGCAATTCCTTGGTACTACTAGAGTACTCTACTTCACATATCCTGTAAGAAAAGGGAAGAGGAAAGGAAATTTCTATTTATTGATGTCTAATAATTTGTTAGGATCTTTCAAATGTTTATGTGCTTGCAAAGCAACTCTAAGAGGTAGATACTCTGATTATTTGCAGTTTACACATGAAGAAACTGAGGCTCAGCCAGGTAAACATAGCTGGAATTTAAAGCAACAGATTTGGAAGCCAAAACCAAGACTCCTCAATTTGGACTCTGGCAATAGCAATACCAGCTGCCTTTGCTATTTATCACTTTTTTCCCTAAATTATGTTTTGAATTAGCCAATAATTTAGTTCTCTCTAGTCTCTGAATGTTCTATCTCTGACAGCTGCCATATCCATTAAGTCAAGTTATAAAAAGTAAGGGATCTGTGCTACTTAATGAAAAGGTCTCTATCTAGTGGTTACAAATCAAACTGTGTTTACATGCCCTGAAGGTGCTTCTTGAGTCTAGAGAGCCTGAGGTTAGGGATTCAAATTTATGTTGACTGGTACAAGGCCAAAACCAGGGTGGGGAGAATGAGACAATTGTCTTGGGTGCAAAATTGAAAGGAAAGCCAGTAATCAAGATAAACAATGTTTTTATCCAATGTTTTAAAATAAAAATCAATGCAATAAAATCTGCAATGAATAAAACATCAACATTTTAAATAAAGACAAGATCAGTATTACTGATTTTTCCTTTTGCTCCTGGCTTCATTATGGCGCTACACAACACTGGACTGGTGTGATCAATATGAAATGTTCATAAAAACTTTCTTGGAATGTAATTATAGTGAAGCCAAATCCTAATGCCCTGGCTTAAATATCTAAGTCATATAAGAAAACAATAATCATATGCTTTGAAAATATCTCCTTTTCAAAGGATTTCAGACATTATGGAAAAATCAAGATGGGTGATAACTAAGAGGCACTTTACTCACTCAGTGACTTAATTGGTCATAGTCAATATGACAAACTGACTTGCATGTGAGGGCAGCACAACTTTAAGGTGACCATTTGACCTGACTGTTCTGCTGCCATGAAAACATAAATAGAATGTCCATTCCATTATGTTCAATTCAACCAAATATTGTAGTTTACCAATTATTATAAAACTAAAAGTGTTTTAATGCAAACATGTCAACAATGAATAACTCAATAGAGTATTAATTAGCATTTGAAACATTTAATTACATTTGAACTAGCAGTGTTTTGATGATAGACTGTAGTGAAATGGTTATTATCACAGGACAGTCAGTATTTTTAAAAGGAGAAGTAAAAAGTACTTTTGCTGCAATTTGATTGGTTCTGAGTTCCAGAATTGATGAGCATCTATCAAAATTATCTGTGCACACATTGCCAAATAGCAGAAAGAAAATCAGGAAAATTCAGTCATTATCTAGATGTTTGTTTCTCTCAACTCTCATCAATCCTATTTGGAAAGAGGCAGTGGTCTAGGCTCCAAATATTTTTTGGCAGTGTTAGAGCACAACTAAATGCTACTGTCTATACACCATGCATGGTTCTAAACCAATTTATAAATAATGCAAACTCACAACTTTCTATTCCACAATTTCAAAGAATTAAATGAACTTAGTCAACATTGCCACATATTTACTCCATCTGAACAATGAGTATTGTGATTTATTTTAGGGACGTAATTATGCAATTGATCATTGAAAGCTAATGGTTTACTCTTAATGAGCTCGTCTAATTGTGTATTCCACAGAGCTGACTGACCCAGGTAACACCATTGTAGACTTAACTGAAACTTGGGGATGTTCTCAGAGATGAACTGCAGGAGAGGGTTGCCATGGCAACAGCAACAGGCAAGCCCAGGCATCTTTATGTAGACTTTAAAGTAGAAGAAATGAGGGAGTAAGAAGAAACTGCAGCAGCCTGGTAAAGGTTGGGCTTCTATTGAGATTGGGTTTGAAGGAAGAAGAAGTAGAGTTCTACTGTTACTTGATATTGGGCAGAGGGTGTTTATACTGAGCATCTCTGACAATCAATAGTAAAGGTGAATTTCCTTGAAGACCAATAACAAAAGGAATTCTATGGCATGAATAGTGCACCTGAGACTATTAAATCCTTATAAAATTAAGGATACAAGGGAGAATTTTTCCCCATAACTGAATTAGAAGAGATATATTAGTGTATAGGCATGTAATTGAATTTCCTTAGATAGGTTTCATTATCTCCCCTTAGTTTTAGTAATCTAAATAAAACGATGTCCAGCAAATATATACACTCAAACATACACTGCATAAACACACACACACACACACACTACCCCCAGCTACACAATGTTTACATGGAAGCATGTCATGCACACATGAGATGCTCTCACCTTCCCTGGTTGTGAACAATTCAAGGGCAAGGATAATGTCTTCTCTGACCTTCTCTCCTGCTTTCACATCCTCTATACCACTTACGTTGCTTAGCTTGATAGTTTCCTTTTGAAAACTTCCGGAGGAGACTAAAACTGGTTCCTTCTTGAAGTTTCATGGTCCTGTTTAAAATAAACACAATTATTATTATTTTGTTATTTATTTTTATTTTGTTATTTTAAACTGGATTTGGCACCAGAGTTTAACTTCCCTGTAGTCCACAGACTAATAGCGAAAATTACCTTTTGGTGTTCTGTGAGTAGACGAGGCAACAGCAGTCTGTCATGTAAACATACAGGGTCCTAAAATGTTAGAGTGACAAGGGAGCTTAGCCTCTGATTTCCATGCACCACATTTTACAGATAAGGAGTATGAGGCTCAGAGATGTTTTCAAAGACACCCAGATAGTTTTCTTTCCTGGTCTTACTTCGTGAGAACTTGTCCAGCCTACTTTGAGGGCATAATTCAGTTCAATAGCACAACCCTGGCTGAGGTTAATACCAAATCCTACCATCCTTTTGTGTTTGGTAATGTAATTTATGAAGTTTGAGGGCTAATGGAATGGACTATATTGACAGACAAACTTGAGTTTTAGTCCTAGATCTGTAATTTACAATTTTTGTGATGCTGAGTTAGTGAACTCTCTAGACTTCAATTTTCTCATGTGTGGTACAGGAATAATTATACCATCGGCCTTACAAAGGTATTGGGAGATTCAAATGAGATAAGCTTCTCGTTCTTTTCATCCATCCTTCTTTCTTTTCTTTAACAAGAATTTACCAAGCACATACTGCACACCAGGTACTGTTCTAAGTGCTGGAGATACAGCCATGGACAAAATGATATCTCTAAATTTCCATAGCTTACGTTCTAGTGAGGAAGACAATACTAAAAAAACAAGTAAAATATGTATTATAGCATGTCAGGCAGTGATTAACTCTATGTAGACCAATAAATCAGAGAAGAAATATAGATCAAAAGTTCTATAAGAGAAGAGTATCCTATTTGTATAAATTAGTCAGGGAAGTCTGTTTTGATATTATGATAATTGTACAGAGATCTTAGAGAAAATGGGAGAACAGCCTATGTGTCCTGGGTGGGGCATTACAGACAGAGGAAACAGCAAGTGTAAAGTTCATGAAGCAAGAATATGTTTAAGCTTTTCAGGAAGTTGAAAGAGGCCAACATGGCTGGATTTCACTGACCTTGGTGGAGGCAGGAAAGGTAGGAGATGAGATCAAAGAGGATAATGGAAATTGGTCATAAAGGTTCTTATGGTCTGCTGTAAAATGTGGCTTTTACCCTGAGTGAGATGGAAAACCACTGAGGAGTTTTGAGGAAGAGAAATGACACTATCTGACATGCCTTAAAGCATGTCAAAGAATCAAACCCTGCATACTGGTTGAGAATAGACTGTTACGTGGCAAGGGTGGAAACAGGGATCCCAGTTAGAAGAAAATTGCAGTTGTCTAGTCTAGTTAAGAAACTACTCAAAAAATAATAGATGATGATGATCATGATGATGGTTCTCACTAAATACCAGCTATTATCACACAGTAATAACAGATGGTTAAAATATATTGGCTATAGTTAATTACATTTTATAAAAGAAAAAAGCCTAAATTTACAAAAGCTTATAAAATATTAAGAATTAATTTTTGTTAGAATTAAAAGTATGTGATAGTATAAAGCAGCCCTCCCATCTTCGGTAAATAATAGCTGTGTCTGCATGGTACCAAAATAGCTGGTGGAAAAGTTTAAATTTTACTCATCAAATAAGAAATAACATAATAGGACACACTTATTCAACCATTTGTGGCTTTTAATTGAGGTCAAAATGAATTTATTGTCAACCTACATTAAATAACATAAGAAAAAAGAGAGAAAGGAGGAGGAAGAGAAAGAAAAGATGTTTTGTTTATTAGATTTGTAGAAGAAAAATCAAGAAGTTTTCCAAACGCTTACCGAAAAGTGATATTTAAATAAAACTACATTTTTTCCTGTTCTGTAGTAAGATATGCTCAATACAGAAAAATTGGAAATAGGAGAACATTAGACTATTGACAAGGAAAAATATATCCCCCATAGTCTACCCGCCAAAGGCAATCTAGGTTTACATGGCATATTTTACTGGTCTTTTTATTATTATTATCATTATTATAACTTTAATTGTTTTATACTTCATTTGCATATGGCATAGAGATGTGCATCCCATTTTTCACATAATACCAAATAAGTTGTATTTTCCCTAAGTCTTTAAATTATTTATAAATATCATTAAGCAGCCATGCAATATTTTCAGTATATGTGTCATGATTTACTTTACTAGTTTTTTTTTTTAATTCTTGGACAATTTTAAAGATTTTTTTTGTATTTCAAATAGTACTGCAGTGGCTTTCTCTGTGCACAACATTTTCATTTCATATTTAAAAGCATTGTCTTAGAATAAATATCCAAAATTGAAATAACTGAAACATTTTAAGGTGTTTAAAGGGAATTGTTAGCCATAAGAATTAATATATCTATGAATAAGGGAATGGAAATGATAGAATTGTCACAGGTGACATCAGCAAAGTGGCCAACTAAAGTTACCTGGTGCTCATCCTCTCCACAAAAAGGAACCCAAACAATGAATAAACAACGTATTTCAACTAGAGTGACTGAGGCGGTATGCAGGAGAGCACCAGGGGAACAATGAAATCCCTGTGGTGCATGGAAGCCCATGAGACCATTCCAGAGATGGAAGTAAGACATCCATCCTCTGCCACACTGTCTCCCTCACCAGGATTGGCTCAGAGTCAAGAAGACTTCTTCCTCTGGGGAATAAGTAAGCAGTGGTTTCCCAGAACCCTCATTATTATCACCACAAATAGCATCAATTCTTGCTACAGGAAGTTCCTACAGTCTTCTCAGGACTCAAATCCAGTTTGAAAAGCAACCAGGAGTTTGCACAGCTGCATTGCATCAGAATAGGATCTAACCTTGAGCATCCCCTTATCCCCAAGACCTAAGCTACTACAGCTCAGTATCATCTTGAAACCACACCCACTACTAGAGTATATCTTGCCCTGGAGGCTAGTAGCAATGTACTCTCTCCATCCCTAAGGACCCACCATCATTCCATCACATTCACATGGGTGCCTTCATCAGCATGGCCCCAACTGTCCAGAGCCTAGGACAGATGGAATGACTGAGATTCTGACAGCTGGACCCACATGGGACACCTTTTCCCAGGGAATAGACAAACCTGTATAGTGGGGAAGCTGCCAAACAACTGGCTGGCCACTTCACCAGGTATACCTATACCACATAGCCAGCTGATCTGATGAGCCCACATGCAGCCATGCCTGGCCAGACCATTGGTCTTGTGGTTGCCCACACCCTCACCCTGAAAGACCACCACAGAGCCATGGCCCTGCTGCACCTGTGCATGCTCAAGTTTGGCCTAACAACTCATTTGGTGGCAGACCCAACAGACCATGGATCTGCCCAGCCCCTCTGTAACCATGCGTGCCCTGAGGCCACTCTGGTGGTACCTCTGTCCTTGTGAACAGGCTGTCGCAGGGTTGTATGGTCTTTCTGTGTCAGTGGCTGGCCTAACAGCTTGTCTGGTGGCTGCCCCAACTACCTGAACAGATTGCTGGAGGGATGCTCAGCACCACCATGCCCACATGTGCTTGACTAAACATCCAGTCTGGGAGCAGCCCTGCCTCCTTGGAGAGATAGCCAAGAAACATCAGACATGGCCATCTAGCCTGTACCCATGTTTGCTCAAGCCTGGTGGCAGCCACCACCTCACTAGATAGCCTGACAACCTGTCAGCCCTCAGCATTCACATTCATCCTGCTGACAATGATGCTGGTGCCCCTGTCTCCAGCAAATTTATGCCATCATCATCACAAACTCCCAAAGCCTAGGCCATTGAGGCAATCTTACACATCAATGATGAGGATTATAGCTAAAGAAACTACTGAGTCCACTGAGAACTAAAACCAATGCAACATACCCAACTAACATCCTAGACCCCATCTATAAAAAAGTCTCTGTCTACAAAAGATAATTCATAAAATTGAAGAAAGTAATACTTCTACTAGATGCACAGATATCAACATAAAGACATAAGAAAATTGATGAAGCAAGGAAACATGACACCCTCGAAAGAACAAATTAAGTCTCTAGTAACAGACCCCAATAAATAAGACATTTATAAAATTTCTGAAAGGAATTCAAAATAATGATCTTAAGGAAATTGAGCAATGTACAAAAGAACACAAACAAAAAAATTCAATAAGATTAGGAAAACAATTCATGATCTGAATGAGAAATTCAAAAAAGCAATTAAATATAAAAAAGAACCAAACAGAGATCGTGGAACTGAAGACTTCAATAAATAAACTAAAAATACAATTGAGACCTTCAATAACAGACTAGATGAAGCAGACAAAAAAAAAATTCTGAACTTGAAGATAGGTCTTTTGAGCCAATCATATGAACAAAACTAAAAAAATAATTAAAACAATGAAGAAAGTATATAATATTTATGAGGTATCATTAAGCCAACAAATATTTGCCTTATAGGTGTGCCAGATGGAGAAAGACACAGAAAACCTATTTAATGAAATAATAGCTGAAAGCTTACCAAGTGTTGACAGAGATATGGACATTCAGATATAGGAAGCTCAAAAGTCCCCAATTAGATTCAACCAAAAATGATCCTCTTCAAAGCACATTATAATCAAACTGTCAAAAGTCAAAGACAAGCACAATTCTAAAAACTGCAAGAAAATAATATCAAGTCACATAACAGCAGACTATCAGCATATTTCTCAGCAGAAACCTTGAGATGGAATACTATATTTAAAGAGCTGGCAGGGGAAAAAAAAACTGTCACCCAAGAATACTTTCTCTAGCAAAACTCTCCTTCAGAAACGAAGGAGAAATAAAGACCATTCCACACAAGGCAAAGCTGAAGAAATTCATCACCACTAGAGTGACCTTACAAAAAATGCTTAAGGAAGTGCTACAACTGGAAACAAAAGAAAGATAATTACTATCATGAAAACATATGAATGCATAAAGCTCATCAGTAGAGGTAAACTCATAAATCAAACTCAGAATTCCCCAGTGATGTAATGGCACTATCTTAATTGCTCAATCCTCTAATATGAAGATTGAAAGTCAAAATGGACAACAACAACAGCAACTACAATTAGTGGCTAAGAAACACATTATAGATAAAGAAGTAAATGAAGGCAACAAAAATATAAATTGTTGGAGAAAGGGAAAATGTCTAGAGTATATTTTTGTGACCAAAGGTAAGTTGCTGTCAACTTAGTCTATTATAACTACAAGACTCTTTATGTTAATCCCATGGTGACAACAAAGAAAAAATTATAGCAGATACTCAGACAAGAAAGAAAAAGGAAACAAAGCTTAGTACCACAGAAAACCACCAAATCACAGAGGTAAACAATAAGATGGAATGAAAGGAACAAAGAATCTCTAAAACAATCAGAAAACAAAATGGCAGTAATAAGTCCTTATCTATCAATAGTAATCTTGAATGTAAATAGATTATCCAATTAAAAGATTTAAAGTGGCAGAATGAATCAAAAATGATACTCAACGTTATGCTTCCTACAGGAGATTCACCTTACAGTTAAAAACAATCATAGACTGAAAGTGAAGGGATGGAAAAAGGTATTACATGTAAATGGAAACCAAAATTGAGGAGGAGTAGCCATACCTATCTCTGACAAAATAGACTTTAGATCTAAAGAGATAGATTGAAATACAATAATAGTAGGGGACTTGAACATCTCACTTTCAACAATGGACAATCATGTAACCAAAAACCAATGCGGAAACATCAGACTTAAATTGCAACATAGACCAAATGAACCTAAAAGACAATTGTAGAACATTCCATGCAACAGCTGCAGAATACACATTCTTCTCAATTGCACATGGAACATTCTCCACAATAGAGCATATGTTAAGCCACAAAGAAAGTATCAACACATTTGCAAAGGTAAAGGTCAGATCAAGTATCTTTTCTGACCACGATGGCATAAAACTGGAAATCAGCAATAAAAAAAAAAAAACTTTAGAAAACTTAAAATACATAGAAATTAAACATCATGTGCCTATACAACCAAGGAGTCAATGAAGAAATTAAAAATTTTCTTGTGACAAATTAGAGAGGAAATATATCATACTACAACCTATGGGACACAGAAAGAGCAATTCTAAGCGGGAAGTTTATAGCAATAAATGCCCATATTAAAAACCTAATGACATACCTCAAGGAACAAGAAAAACGAGAACAACCTATACTCAAAATTGGTAGCAGGAAGGAAATAATAAAGCTCAGAGCAGAAATAAACAAAATAAAGAATAAAAAACAATTCAAAGTATCAAGAAAATGAAGAGTTTATTGTTTTTGAAAAGATAAACAAAATCAACAAAACTTTAGCTTGAGTAAAAAAAACCAAACTCTAATAAATAAAATCAGAGATGAAAAAGGAGACATTGCAATTGATACCACAATGAGATAGCTCTTAACTCAAGTGAGAATGGCTTTTATCAAAAAGTCCCAAAATAGCAAATGTTGGCATGGGTACGGAGAGATAGGAACACTCATACACTGCTGGTGGGACTGCAAATTTGTACAACCTCTATGGCAAGTACTATGGAGATACCTCAAAGAGTTAAAAGTAGAACTACCATTTGATCCAACAATCCCACTACTGGTCATATACCCAAAGGAAAAAAGGACATTCTATAAAAAAGACTTCTGCACTAGAATGTTTGTAGCAGCACAATTGACAATAGCAAAGATGTGGAAACAACTCAAGAGCCCATCAATCCATGTGTGGATTAATAAAATGTGATCTATGTATACCACAGAGTTCTACTCAGCCACAAAAAATCAATGGTGATCTAGCACCTCTTGTATTATCCTGGATAGAGCTGGAGCACATTCTCCTAAGTGAAGTATCACAAGAATGGAAAAACAAGCACCACATGTACTCACCATCATATTGGTACTAATTAATCAACACTTAAGTGCACATATGGAAGTAACATTCATGGGGTGTTGGGCAGGTGGGAGTGGGGAGGAGGAGATGGGTATATTTACACCTAATGGGTGCAATGCTCACTGTCTGTGGGATAGACACATTTGTAGCTCTGACTAGAGCAGTGCAACAACAATATATGTAACCTAAATGTTTGGACCCCTGTAATATACTGCAATAAAAAATAAAAACATAATAAAATCCTGTCATTTTCAAGAATGTGGATCAACCTGAAGGACATCATGCTAAGTGAAATAAGCCAAACACAAAAAGACGTACAACATGATCTCACTCATATGTAGAACCAATTTAAAAAAAAGTTGAACTCATAGAAGCAGAGTAGAACAATGGTTACCAGAGGCTCGGAACAGGAGGGGAAAGGAAGGGTTGAGAGAGGTTGGTCAATAAGAACAAAGTTACAATTAGATAATAAGAATAAATTTTGATGTTCTATTTCATAGTAGGGTGACTATGGTTAACAGTAAAATACTATATGTTGCAAAATAGCTAGAAGAGAAGCTTTTGAATGTTCTTACCACAAATAAATGATAAATGCATGAGGTGATAGATATACTACCTAGATTGAATCATTATTCAACATACCTATGTGTTGAAAATTTTACCTCATAAATATACATAATAAAAATACATTAATTAAAATAAATAATTTTAAAAAGAAAATGATAGAAATGCTAAGTAATAATTATGGTATGAACATGAAACTACATTAGGTAGGTTTGTATTAACCCTAAATTAAGTACTTTCTAGAGAAGGAATTTAGAGATTGATTAAATTAAATTTCAAAAAAGGAAATAATGTATAAATCCCAAGGTAATTAGAAGTCGTTCTTCAGAGTTCCAAAGCAGATCACAGATCACATAATAATAAGGATTGTTTTAAAATTATGGTTTCACGGAGATCAGATGATTACAGAGTCTATGTCTAGCTTGAATACACTTTTCCAGTTGTCAATAAGCATTATACATGATGCTTATTAATGAAGTTTAAAAAATTCTGGCATCTTATAATTAAATTAGTTCTATTTGTCAATGTGAATTAAATGATGTATCAGAATGTTATATGAAATGTTCCCTATTGTCTCAGATATTTGGCTGAAGCCCTAAACTTAGAACAACATGCAATAGTGTTCACAAATTCTAAAGCAAAGTGCTCAACACATCCATATAGTATTTGCTAAAATAAAGAAAAAGTCCAACAATCACCAGGCACCTCCACCTTATTTCAGAGAAGGCAATAAATTAAAAAGGAATAGTTGGAAGGGAATTTATAGAAATAGATCAGGCTTTGACCTTTCTTTATCAAGTCAAGTAAGATGGTACCTGAGATTGGGGGTGCTTGTGAGAAAGAGAGCTCTCTCCCGTCCCCATCTGAAGGCTGGCTGGACAGCAGAAACTCTGTGGCTTCCTCATGCCACCTATGTCGCAAATGGTGAAAAATTTGTTGGGAGAGCATAACCAATGTATCCTGGACGTTGAAGACTCACGTATGACTGGGGAAAAGAATCTTTATTCAATAAATGGTGTTGGAAAAACTGGATAGCCACATGTAGAAGACTGAATCTGGATCCACACCTCTCACCTCTCACAAAAATCAACTCACGCTGGATCGCAGATCTAAACCTAAGGAGTGAAACTATTAGAACTCTAGAGGAAGAAGTTGGAAATTCTCTTCTAGACATTGGCCTAGGCAAAGAATTTATGAAGA
>CAUYSK010028044.1:0-23714 GCA_963575035.1 Avahi laniger
ATTTCCCTGGAAGGGACTCAAGATTCTTTTTTTGATTTCCATGCTTGAGGGGGCCCAGAAGGCCGTTAAGAGGGGTCCCTGCTCTGTCTTACCTTTGCTTCCTTTAATCTTTCATCTTGCTTTCTTCAATCTTCTGCCTACTGATAGAAGGTCGCTATGGCCCCAGGGCCACAAAACTACTATTTATCAGAAACTATACTGACAATATTTAATATTAATTTGCATGTGATTTATTTCGGGCTTTGTAAATCTTTTTCTCTACCAGAAATCCTTCATGGGAAAATCTAGCAGTACTAGAGTAAACTGATAATGAAAAAAATAAATAATTTTTTAAAATAGAATTTCAAGCATTGTAAGTTTTTTTTATTATTAAATAATGGCCTTATTTTTCATTCCAACATATTTTCTAAGTGGAGTGGTGCTCATCTTGTTTGTGAGATTATCGCCTGGCATATTTCAAACGCCACTGGGAGCCATCATCAGTCTGTGGTCTGTGGGGTGCGGCGGCTGTGAGGAAGAGCGAGCTGCACCCCACGCCTCACCCTCAATCACAGGGTAGAGCGACATGATGGGAAGCGCACAGGATCCGTGTGCCAACGACACTGATTCCCTTCTCATTTGTAACTTATTAGCTGGGTGAACTTCAGCCTCTGTAAAGTCTTGATTAACCACATTCTTTCAATAGAAATAATAGATTCTTCTCAGGGATGCTGGAAGGGAAAAAAAAACATGGGGGAAGGTGCTTTGTCCTCTGCCAACGGGCTCTACAAATTAAGCAAGCTCTTTCCCTGATCCATGCTCACCCACAGGGATGATGTGGGTCTGCTGGAAGCTAAGGTTGACTTCTCTAGAAGTTGAGAGTGTATCTGTCGGCTAGGTCCCATTGTCAGTTGTAGTATCCACATGCTACACATATAAAGGGATAGTGAAAGGAAATCCTGAAAGGTCTTCGTGGAAAAGTTCTTGCTTATAAAGTACAAAGTAATCATAAAGTGTGTGCTCTGACAAAGCTTCCTGAGAAACGAATATTGACTTCAAATGAACTCTAGTTAATTGCACAAGATTTTCATTGAAGTGGCTGTGCCAAAAAATGAACAAAGAAGCGAAATACGCCCCATGAAGAAGATAATCACTTCTTTGGGCAATTTAATAGTTGCACCAGTTCCTGGAAACTAAGGGCCAATGCATCTTCACCTAATTGCACTTGCAATTGGTTAGCTCAACTTAGCTTTTGGAGACTGAAATAGTCCCTTAATATATTTAAGTGAAAAACCAAAGAGGTAAAATTATCCTTTAAGATTTTTGTCTGTCATATAAATAAGACATTATTTCAGAAGAGTAATTATTTTTCAAAACAAGCAAACAAACAAAAGCAGCTCAATACGGAGAATGCTGGTTTCACTGATTTCACAGCCTTTATCTAGTCAGTGAGCAGGTGGTATATAAAAATCTGGCCTTTAGTTAAGCTGATGGCAATGCCTTGTGGCAAGGGAAAAATATCCACCTCTACTGACTGCACCATAGGATGTGTTCTGTTTGAATTTGAAGCTAGAGGTATATCAACTCCTATCTGACAAGATCCTGGATTGGTATCAGTGTGATCTTTGGAAAACCTCAAAGCCTCTAAAGAACTCTCCAAGGAAAATACCCCTGCCATGAAGAAGTACCCAGCGGCTTATTTCTACTATGCACTCATCGCAGATCCTGAAACGCAATTCCCTACAGTGAAGGGTTTACTTGGTGTTATGTAGTGGTCAGGTCTCCTAAAACATTTGTCAATAGCAAACTAAAATAAAATGCCATTGCTGATGAAGTGCATTTTAAAAACTTGAAAACTGTATGGAATCTATCAAAGGAAAGTAACAAACACCCATTACTGATTTAAATTATTATTATACCATCACTTAAACTATGACAAAATTGTGATACACTGAGCAGAATCATGCTTGAATGCTGCAATCCTGGGTGATGAGCCAACTGGGACCAGGGATTCCCCTTCTCCCCTGGGACCAGCAACCTCCTCCCCGGACTGCAGGGCCTGGGCTGCCCTTTCCAGACCACCCTTGCAAGCAGCTGGCACCCACATCCTGGCTGTGGGCACCCTGCCATTGGATTATCTCCCCGTTGATGAGATTGCATTTGCATACTTGCCCTATAAAGAGGAAGACCCATCTATGGTGGGACCCTCCACTGGGACATCAGCCCCTCCCCACTGCGTGTCTATGAAATCACATTGGCCCTGGCTCTCCTCCCCAATGGGGTGATGGTGCATGAGGATGCCATGCCTCTTCTTGTATTAATCCAACCTTGTTAGTTTGTTTTCTTTTCTCAGTAAAGCCTAGTCCTCAGGTCTTGTGGAATTTGTCCCAAATTCTGTAGACAACAGATGGAGACCCTGTTAGGACTCAGTTTTTGTGACAAACATGAAACCAGGTAGAAATGCTCTTATGAGCTTGGCTCTTAAACAACCATGAAACTAAAACAAATTTTAAAATTAAATACAAGTGTAAAAATTCATAATAATGACATTAATATAATAATTGGTGGTGTTTTGGTCACACTAAATCATCAAAATTGGACTTAATAAAAGAAAGGGATAGCTTTAGTTTTAGTTCTATATTTAATCCATTTCTACATTTTATGTTGAATGAAATTAATTTTAGAGAGTTCCTGCTTGGATAAATTTGATGGGCAAAGTGGTATTAATAATGTCAAGGCTTTTTCAGTTCAGGATAAACAGACCTCATATTTAACCACAATTCTGCCAGCAAGCAAAGCAGTCCTTCGTGAATGACTACTTTGAAGAGATGTCACATAGTAACTTGTAAAGCTGACTAATTCATCTAAAATAAAGTCAGCTTTAGGATGTTATTGAATCTACAAAAAATGAGGACCTAATCCATTTGTTTCTGGAATTTGAAAGAGAAAAACATATCTTCATCGTGATTCTGATAGTGGCTGCTAATGAGTGGTACAGAGCAGGAGGTGCTGGCCTGAAATAGGAACACGGGCCGACCTTGACTGGTGTGGCCGATGGAGTTTCATGAACGCTGGCTCCCACGTGCTGTGTGGGACTCACCGGCCCGCCACTGTTCTCTGTTTAAAGCATGGCGGAAGTTCCCTCAAACAGTGAGCCGTTCGTGATGCCGCCTGCCTTCTGCTCGCTCAGCGACTCGGCTCGTGCTCAGTAAACACACGTCGCCTGCCAGGCGGGTTCCGGGCAATCGCATGCATTGGTGACCAAAACAGACAGGATCCTTGTCTTCATGAAGTGTCTATTCAGCAGGGAGACACAGAAAATAAGAGTTAGAGTAATAAGTAAACTCTATAATGCGTTCGAAAATGAATGCATTTTTAAGAAGAGAAAAATAAGGACAGCAGGGCTCAGGGTGTGCGGGGCTGGGGTGGGGCAGGTTGCAGTCTGAGCAGGGTCAGAGCGGCCTCACTGGAAAGCGGGGAGGACAGAAAGCGTCTTTGGGAAGTGCGGGTGTGAGCCACGGGCCGTGGTGGGAAGAGCAGTCCGGCGAGGACAGACCCTGAGGAGGGATGTACCCGGGGTGTTCAGGAAACCGTGGGCAGGTCAGCACGGCTGTCTGCCAGTGAGCTGGGAGGACGGTAGTAAGACAGGAAGTGGATGAAGTAAGGGGGTATTTTGGTTCATTTTCTATTATTTAGAATACCTGAAACTGGGTAATTTATAAAGAAAAGAAATGTATTCCTTTTTTTCCTTACAGTTCTGGAGGCTGGGATCAGTCCCATGGTTGAGGGGGCACATCTGGTGAGGTCCTTCTTGCTGGTGGGGACCCTCTGCAGAGTCCTGAGGCTGCCCTGGGCATCGCATGGCGAGGGGCTGAGTGTGCTCGCTCGGGTCTCTCTTCCTCTTCTTCTAAAGCCCCCAGTCCCACTCCCATGATATCCATTAATATATTAATTCATTAATACGGTATTCCATGAGTGGATTAATCCATTCATGAATGAGAGCCCTCAGGACCCAATCACCTCTTAAAGGACCCACCTCCCAATACTACTGCATTGGAGCTTAAGTTTCAACATGAGTTTCAGAAGGGACAAACATTCAAACCGTAGCAGGGGGGAAGATTTCGTAAACTCCAGGAAATCATGGTAAACACTTTGGCTTCTACTTTGAGTGAAATGGGGAACCATCGTCAGTGCTTTGAGCAAAGGCATGACATGGGCCAACTCACAGTTTAGAACTGTCACTCTGGAAGGATGGACCTGCCTTCACCAGAGGTGGGGAAGCTGCAGGCAGAGCAGGTTCGCAGGTAGGGAGAGGGAAGGGGCTCAGTTCTGACCTGGTTAACTTTGGGACATGTAAAATGACCAAGGTAGTGCGCGCCTGTAGTCCCAGCTACTCCATAGGCTGAGGCGGGAGGATGGCTTGAGTCCAGGAGTTTGAGGCCAGCCTGGGCAACATGGCAAGACACCGTTTCTTAAAAACAAACAAAAAATCAACCAACCAAACAAAAACTTTGGAATATCTGGTAGGCAACCAAGGGAAGTAAAGTTGGGTTTAAGCATCTGGAGTTTGGGAGAGAGGCCTGGGCAGGAGATATAAGAGCGGGCAGTGGATGGATGCCACTGAGGCCAAGGGGCTGAGTGAAGGAGAAGAGAGTGGATGTGGCTAGAGAAGCAAAAAGGATCAAGGATCCAGACCTGGGCCCCACAGCACCGAGGACACCCAAATCCTGCAGGAGGTCTTAGCATAAAGTCATCATCTAGACAGTCCAGACTACACTAAAGTTACATTGTTTCCAAGTTATCATTAAAGTAAAAGGGTAATTTATGCTGTGCCAGAGAACTTACAGACCTTGGGATACATCTAGGGATTCTCTTTTGAGAAATTCTGCTCCAAAGATGTCAGTGATAGGCACAATAGTTCTTCAAATTGAGACTGGTTAATATGATTCTAAAATCATGCTCATCACTGTTTTGCTCCAGAAATGTGATTTTCACATTATACTCTCGTTCTACTTCATCAACATGTTAGAAATTATACCCAAAATATTCTTCATCACAGGAAAAGTAGGAAATTTAAAAGTGTGAGTTTAAAAAATAAAGAGTTCTAATACTTTCATTCCGTGACCCTCACTTGCCCTTGGAGACCCTTACCCTTGAGTTGCCACGTCCGTCGAGGTTCACGTCCTGGGGCTCGCATGACACTTTCCCAAGGTGATCAATCGGCTTCCGACCCTCCAGGTTCACATGCACCCTTTTCTCACTTTGAACCACCTGGGAACTTACCTGCAGCATTAATACTTTCTCAAATCCCCTATCAGGGCTTCGTTTCATAAATCTTACCAAAGACTCACCTATCTGGAATCCAACTCTGGTACAGTGAGTCAAGATGTGAGAGTCTCTAGGGCTCCAAGCACAGGGACAATCGCAATATCACTCAGGAGAGTCACCTTTTGTGAAGGCCTCATAAACTCCCTCCCCCCTTTCCATCTTAGTAAGAGCTTCATTTCTAATAAAATTTTCTTTTTTATGTTTAAAAATAATTTATTCATTATATGTTTAAGGTATTTTGATTTATAGTAATTACTCGATCTAAAATAGCAATTTTAACTTTAGGGATTTTTAATGAGAGGAAATTAAAAAAGAAATTTTAATTTGAGGATGTGTTTTTCTTTCGAAGAAATTTGATAGCGTAAAGATTTTTTGCATAAAATGTATTAATATACAATTCTATGGGGGGAGTGTGATGGAAATATGATTTCAAGAGGAAAGTGGTGATGTAAATTTTCTGTTAAGGAATAAATGTTCATGTATTATGAAAACAGATCATGTTGGTTATCAAATTGCAATAGTGTTTCTATTCCATTTTTTAGAATATATTTTATATTTCTCAGGGAAATGTAACAGTTTTATTTGAAAATGTCAACATTTACAATATATCAGAAATCACATCCTTTGCAACTATTTATGATAAAAAAGCTTTAGCTGTCATCTTTAACATACAAAAGGAAAAACATCATTTGTCAAACTCCATTCAATGATCAGCGTAGCTTTTAAATGCCACGGTGACTTCAACCCCACCGAAGACAATCTCAGTGAGACCTGCTCAAGAGATCTTCTCATCAGCAACAGAAAAGTTCATTTTTCAGAAGCAGAACAATCAATTTTGAGCCAGCAATTTTTTTCATTTGTAAGATTCATTCCTACTGTTGCTGACCCCCAAAACTTGGTGAGAATTGGTAACAACTCATATTCCTTGAGCATGGATTACGCTATGGCGTATCTATCACGTTGAACTGTTAACTCCCACCATGGTCATGTCCCGGACATGACTCCTACAATGAGCAGAGGATTTTGTACATTTCATACAGATAAGTCACTGAAGACAGCAGCAACTCAGGGGCTTTGTGTTTCGCCCTCATAAGGCCACCGCGCTCTTGGGCGTTGCCCCCAGTGGAGAAGAGTTGAATATGGAGGTTCTTCCATCTTGACGTCTTGCTACTGCTGCAGCCTCCCCTGGCGGTTCTCACTCAGTTTTCCAGCTTTGGGGAAGGTGGCTGCCTCAGCAACACTCTGATCTGCTCCCTCTGCTCCACCACTTTGCAAGGGGGAAGGGACGCTGGCTTCTTCCTCATCCCGTCACGACCTCCTGCCCTCTCCTTTGCCACTTTTCCATTTTCTCTTCAGCTCTCTCTCCTCAGGATCTTCTTCCTCTCTTCCCAGATGGCCTCTGACTTCTGTCACCCCCATGTCTCTTTGCAGAATTGCTGTGGGCGGGGGATGGAGGCGAGGTACAGAGGTGCATGTAATCTGCAGAGTGGGTCCCTCCACATGGGCGGGACCCTGGACTGACCCCACAGGGTGTATGACCTCTGCTTCTGCCTCCTCTTTTCTCCCTGGGGACTGTGGCCCGAGACATTCACCTCCATCAGATGTCACTGATGAAGGAGAAAGAAACAGAGGTCGTACTTCATAGAAAAGCAAGTTTTAGCCAGACTGAAAGCCACTGAACAGAGGATGTGGTCTCTAAGGGTATTGCCCCTTCTCAGGAGTTGCCCAAGACTTGACCTGTAACTCTTTTCCCGCCCTTCTTAGCATCTCTCCTTACCCTGTTTTGTTTTTTATTTTTTTTATTGTGCCAAAATATACATAACATTAAATTTATCATTTTAACCACTTTAAAGTATACAGTTCAGTGGCACTAATTATATTCATGCTGTTGTACAACCATTACCATTACCTATTTCTGAAACTACTTCATCTCATCTAAAATTCTATACCCAATAAATAAAATTCACTTTTCCTCTCTCCCTCCAGCCCTTGGCAACCACCATTCCACTTTCTTTCTCTACAAGTTTGACAGCTCTAGGAACTTTATATAAATGAAACCATACAGTATTGTCCTTTTGTGACTGGCTTATTGCAAGTTAGCATAATGTCTTCAAGGTTCATCCATATTGTAGCCTGTGTCAGAATTTCCTTCCTTTTTAAGGCTGAATAATATTCCGTTGCACCTATGTAGCACAGTTTGTTTATCCATTCATCCCTGGATGGTTGCATGGGTTGCTTCTACGTTTTGGCTATTATGAATAATGCTGCTATGAACATGGGTGTATAAATACCTGTTTGAGTCCTTTCTTTCAATTATTTTGGGTATAAACCCAGACTGCAGATTATATAGACTGCTGGATTATATAGTAATTATTTTTAATTTTTTGAGGAACCACCATGCTGTTTTTCATAGTGGTTGCACCATTTCTGCCAGTGGTTGCACCATTTCTGCCAGTAATGCCCAAGAGTTCTAATTTCTCCACATTCTCACCAATACTTGCTATTTATTTGTTTGTTTGCTTATTTTCATACTAGCCATCCTAATGGGTGGGAAGTGATATCTTTTTGTGGTTTTGAGTTTCATTTCCCTAATAACTAGTGATATTGAGCATACTTTCATGTGCTTGTTGGCCATTGGTGTATCTTCTTTAAAAAAATGACAGTTTAAATCATTTTAAATTGGTTTTTCTTTGTTACTAAGTTTATGACAATTGATTGTTATATTTTTTCTCTTAAAAAAGGTAGCAATGTTCATTTTAGAAAATTAAATTAAGAAATTAAGAGAACATTGAGATAAATCAAAATAATGCCTGTTACAAATAAAGAATATATTTTTTTCAATTTATATTAAGTGTTTATAAAATGTATTTAGGTCACATTCTTTGAGTAAAGTATGAAGAAACTATAATTAATTATAAAAATCAAATTACTTGGGAATTAAAAGTAGATACTCTTAAATAAATCTTGAGTAAATGAGAAAATAAAAAGCAAATCACAGACTATTAGACAAAACATCACTACCCAAACTAATGAAACATGGTCAAAGCCATACTCAAAAGAAAATCACTGACTTTAGATATTTTTATTGTTAAATCCCAAAGAATATTTGGCTAAGCACTCAAAAAATACAAAATACAAATTCTAGAAAATACAAATGCATTAAAGAGGCTATAATAGCTGGTAAAACGTTCTTCCTGGGTGTGTCTATGAGAGAGTTTCTGGAAGAGATTAGCTTTTGAATCAGCAGACCGAGGAAAGAAGATCACCATCGCTAGTGTGAGCAGGCATCGTCTGGTCTCTTGAGGGCCCCTGAATGAAGCAAAAAGGCCCAGGAAGGGAGAATGCACCCTGCTTGTGCTGGCACAGCCCTCTTCTGCTCGTGGAAGGGGACACTCCTGGTTCTCAGGCCGTTGGACTGAATTACACCCCTGGCTTTTCCTGGTTCTCCAGACTGCAGACAGCAGATCGTGGGACTTCTCAGCCTCCATGAGCCAACTTCTATAATAAGTCAACCTCTTTCTCGTTCTCTCTCCAAATACATATGGATATAGATATAGAGCTAGAGATAGACATATTCTATATATGTTCTGAATAAATCAATCTTTTTTTCTCTCCAAATAGATATAGAGATAGAGATAGATAGATTCTATATATATTGTGAGTAAATCAATCTTTCTCTCTCTAAATAGATACTGGTATAGATATAGATATAGAGATGGAGATAGAGACAGAGAAAGACATAGACATATTCTGTTTATATTCTGTTTCTCTAGAGAACCCTGACTAATACAAACATTAATGAATTTTTTACAAACCCGGCAAAATAATAGAATTGTTGAATTTAAGAGCAGGTAATCCCCCACTGTGTTTTCAGTTTGCTCATTCTAGGAGCATTACTAAAAAATCGGTTTTATATATTTTGATTCTGTGATTTTGTTGGTCCCTTAATTATTCAAGAGTATTATATCTCCATTTTGAATTCTGCCTTTTGTTTATAAAGTAGCCCCCACTGTTCAAGTGATTTTTTCCTTAATTCTAGCTGGTCTAGTATTAATATTGTTACTTCTGCTCTCTATTTGTGTTCATCTGCTGTGTCTTTGTTCATCTCTTTAAAAAATACTTTTGCCTCAATTTATTTTACATGTCTTTTGAAATTAACAGTTAGCTAGATTTTGTTTTTCTGACCCAATTTGAAAATCATCGTCGTTTAAAGATGGAATTTGACCCATTTGCATTTATCTTAGTTGATGCAATTGTGTTTTGTGCTTTTCTGTTGTTTTGGTTTTTTATTCTGGTGTATTGCATTTTATATTTCTATGGATTTGGGAAACATACATTCTACTCATAGTCTATTCAAGAGCATCTTTCATTAAAAATATATATAACTTCATTTCCCTGTCAATACTAACAATAAATCTTCAATGCCTCAAATAAGATGAGAATTCAGCTTGCTTTAAGTTTCTTATTTTTCTTCTGCCTTCCAGATTGTGTTAGAATTATCTTACGTTTTAAAACGTGGGCATTAAAGTAGGTTTTTCACTCTGTAATTTCTCTTTCAAAACCATTTTGACATTTTAATTACATATCATAACAATATAAACAATAATTATTCACTGGGAAACTTCATTTGGTTTCATTGTTATCACTATTGTTAACCTCTTTTACATTCTTCCTGGATATTTTTAATATTACATGGGTAATTCCTTTGTCAACAGAGAAGAATCCAAACTCTGTAAAATAATTTAAAAAGTTTATTCTGGGCCAAATATGTGCTACCATGGCCCAGAGAGCCACGCCCAAGAAGCCTTGAGCAAGTGATCTTGCTGTGGTTGAACTACATTTCAGGGAGACAGGAATTACACATGAAATCATAAATCAATACATGGGAGGGATACATTATTTGGCCCAAAAAGGTGGGACATCTCAAAATGGGGCATTTAAATATTCTTTGATTTGTAATTGGTTAAAGAAATTAAGCTTTGTCTAAAGGCTTGGAATGTTTTAAATTGGGATAATGAAGTCTGTTAATCAGAGATAAGCCACGAGACATATACTCAAACTCAAGTGATCTGTTAAGTATAATAAACTGATGACCTGCACGTGTGGTTTAAGCTTTGTCTTGCATAGCCTTAGGCCTGTTAATGAGTTACAAAGGATACCTCCAAGAAGGAGGCATGACAAGGCATGGCTGATCTTTCTTCTCATGGTCAGCTATTGTGCTTTAGGGTTTTTCTGGGGTCCCCTGGGCCAAGAGGAGGCCCAGTCTGTCAGCTGGGGGTGGGGGGTTTTAAGCTTTTATTTTAGTTCACAATTGTATTAAAGAGAAGAACGGAGACAAAACTTATAGTTAGCCTGTTTTTATAGTATATATCCTGTATGATTTTTCCTTTATCTTTGAAAATCTGAAATTTCATCAGGATAAATTTAGGTGTGAGTGTCTTCATTTTCTAAGGTAAAAAACAAAATAAAACATAACCCTGATATACTGAAATCCTCTTCACTCTGAAGTCTCAAGAATTTCTGCTATTATTTCTTTAAATTCACTCTGAATTTTCTTATTCTATAACCTCAACTCCGCCATCTCCTTCGGTATTCTAGTTTCCACTGAAATCTCTTTCTCCAGCACATTTGAGAAGGTGGAGATGTTTGGAAGGAAGCGAGGAGAAAGGTATGTGACTTAAGCCTCTTTGCAAATTAGTGTCACCCCTAGAGCAGGGTGTGGCTTTTTAGCCTCCCCCACCCAACACGAGGTGTTAAAATTGGTGCTCAGTGGCTCCCTTGGAGTCTGGCTTTTGTGAAAATAAGTAATTAAAACATCTGAGATGTTGGAACTCTAAATTATTTTCAACCTTAAATGAATGTGATCATGGGGCCTGAGTCACTGGACAGGCATCTGTAACCTAGGCACCTGCAACCTTTGTTTCTCTGATTAATAGATTAGCCTTCTTCCTTACCTATGTTGTTTTCCAAAACGTTGTAAATGACTAAAGGCGGCCAGGGAAGACCCCTTCCCTCTTCACTGTTGATCTGCATTATAGATGAACTTCCCTTTTTTCTTTCTCACAGAAAGACTTCATGACTATCACATTGTCTTAAGATGGAATGTTAAATATACTCTTTTAAATTGGAAAGGAAATGAAAACAAGCCTTATGGAAATAAAAACAAACTGTAACTAATTAAATTGTTGTAACTCATAAGCCAGCCTTGCATAGCAAATGTTGGTTTTCTGTTAAATTTCTTTGTTTTCTGCCTATCTAAGCAAGAACTTAACTTTTAGTTTTTAACTTTGGAACACTGACCTGATTTCTTTGGAGTCTGTCTCTCTGGAATGGCTGTTCCCAGCTTTTCATTTGAATAAAATTTTCATGATTGGATTCTGATTCTTTGATTATTTCAGGTCGACACTTCCCAGCACCCACATCATTGGCATATGCTGTTGTCTGTGGACTCTCCAGGTCTATTTCTCTGCGGCACCTAAGCCTTGGCCCACTGGAAACAGAACTCTCAAGTGTGATCTTGGGAAAAGTCTTTATCTTTCTTTTCTAGAGCTGCACCCCATAACGGGGACTATTCTAGCCTTCCTTTCAGAATTCTGACCCACCGCTCGGCTTCTCCTGCCTGCATGTGTCTTCTCTGGGGATGTCATCAGCATTCCAGCTTTTGTTTTCTCCTGGAGGTTGGGCCAGAACATTTTCACTTTGAAGCTTTTGTTATGGCCATTTCCTTCTCCCCTCCCACCAAAGATTCAAGTGAAATATTTACCGTGTCTTGACCAGAGATTCTACTGTGGGTGACAGGAAAATTGGTAGGAGTCATTTGTTGATTATAGTATTTTTGTTTGTTTTAGTCTTTTAGCTAGGAGCTCCATAAACGGCCTTCAGATGTGGCCTCCAAAATATTCTGGATAGCTTCAAGAAATATGAATGGTACCCCCTGTGCTCAGAAATAGTCCCAGCAGTAAAGAAAATGGGTTACAGAATGAGTTTCCATTGCCTTTGGCAGGGAACTCAGCACTGTCCCTGGGCTCCTCATGAAGACAGAGACTCTTCCAGACCCACTAATCCTTGATCCTTGTGATTCTCCGTTCTTTTAGACACCTCTGGGGTCACACTCTGAGAAACAAAATGTTAAAAAACCATCTTACATTCACTAATTTGAAAGAGTGAAGGCAATTTCACCCCAAAATATGACACTTGGTATAAAGAGTGTTTTGAATTAAAGGCCCTTAGCGATCAACAGGCATTGGAAGGGGCCTTCTCTCTATCTCCATAAAGACCAGAGGGACCCATCAAGAACAATTATCTTTCCCTCCCCTCCCTGTTATCTCGTTATCTATTGGGGGGCTGAGAAAGAAGATCAAGAATGCAACCAGACCTGGCCTAATCCTTTTACAAAATAATGCCTGTCTCTCAGGTTAATTTAATTTCCAAAAAGAATCATTTATGATTCTTTCTGTTCCCCCATCTGTTCATTCTCCCAAGTGTCTATTCATTCTCCCTAGCAATCATTTATTGCCCCTCAACAGAATTACTTGTATTCCCCATCTCCCCTACTTCCCTGGAATGAGGGTATATAAGTATTTTGGTCTCATCATTGGGATATTGGTCAATTGTACTGTGATTCTCTCTGTGCGCAAGGTAACAATGACATTTTTATTGCTTTTCTCTTATTAATCTGCTTTATGATAAGCTGATTTTTCAGTGCACCTTCTGAGGGTGAAAGGGAGAACTTCCATTTTGCCCCAGCAAACTCATACGAGACTGGAAGGGCTGGCTCCCCAGCACCATCTCTCAAATCCTGCTTTTCATTTCTCTGTCTCTCTCTCATGCTTGGCCCCAAATCCACCTGCCCACCAACTGAGCTTTCTAGCCTTTATGTTTTATGTCTCTGGGATATCTTAATTGAGCCCCTTCCCATTTTGGTCTGTATATTGCACATGGGTCTCCAACCGTGTCGTTGAGAGATAAGGGTTCACCTGGGATGACCAAATTCCACAACAGAATCGAGAAACCCTCTCATAGCTCCTGGCCTTTCAATAGTGTTAGAGTTTGTAGCTGTGTCCTACCTCTGTGCCTTGCAAAACTGGTGTCTGGCTCATATTAGCGAAAAGACTTGCTAGAAAGCAAATGTCAGCATGGGAGGCTGGACTAGGCAGCCACCAGGGAACACCTGCTCACATCCTCTTCTCCACTTCCTGACCTCCAGTTATTTAAGAGGATCGTGACCCTGTTTTCCCTCTTGTCCTCAGAACATTCCTCTGCCCTCTTCTCCCTACCAAGGACCCAGTTTGGAACTGAAACCCTGAGGCCAGATAATTAAGGAGCTTTGCAATAATGGAATAATTCTTTACCGACTTTCTGTAATAACTCAGTAACTCCCACTTTTGTGCTGATGGTATAGTGCTAAATTTTGAATCTACAGTTATTCATTGAAGCTGTTTCTAAAATAACTTAGGTATCAACAAACTAAACTACATTAATCCAATGTGGTAATCACTTGCCATGGAGTAATCCTAGTTCTTTAATTTTAAAAGCTGAATCCTCTTGGGAAAAGAAAATGATAGTGAAAATGTTCCCCTCCCTGCCTCTCTTTTATTTCATTCAAGATTTCTCACTACCAGGAGTAGTATTTTTTCCTGTTACTGCTCTCCGTAGCCTAAGGTAGTCTAATTAAAGCAATGGATCATTCACGCTGCTTCTCAGTAATCCTGTAGTGACTTAATGAACAGGGTGCAGCAATTTCAAAATGGGTTCTTATGTATTTCAACATAATTGTATGTAAGTAATGCACAATTATATTGAGACACTCACAGACCTTCCTTTCTCTTCCTCTTCAAAGAAAAAGCAGACATTAATTGAACCATAGCATGATTTGGGATGTAAACATGACATGTAAATTAAAAAAAAAAACAAAAAACTTTCTTTAGCTGTAAGATGCAGCATTCTTGTTTATTTGAATTTTCTTAATTTTCTACAATGAGCTTGTACTAGCTTTGTTAAGAAAAAAAGATAAAGATTAATTGACATCAAAATCCTTGCAACCATCTTTAAGTCATGAGTCTGCCTATTGAAAGTAGCACTGTGGTTCTTTACTTATTGATAGAAAATGTTAGAAGTACTTCAACAAAAGAGATAATGCATTATAATTTCAAACCTCAAAGCATGGAGACAACCTGGAATGCTGTAAAGGGACTCTGAATGGAGAGAGGCTCACTACAAAAGGGGGAGAATGCAACTCTTGGAGGAAGATTCTGAATGTATAACCTACTTATCATTATCAGAATGCTGTTAGGTAGGCTTTTTCTGTGAATTCATTTCTGATGAGATACCTTGGTTTTTAAAAACTACTTACTTTTTACTGTAAAAACACTATACATGCATGGTAAAAATAATTCGAATGGTAAAAAGATAGAAATACAGTGAAAAAAATGAAAAACCCCTGACACATCCCCAACTCTCTAGTCCTTAAAGACAATTACTGTTTCTTGTGCCTCTTTTCAAAAATTTTCTATGGGTTTATACTCCCTCAATATCTCTGTAGTTTTATTCCTGTATATCTCAATATGTAATAACATAATAATATATAATAAAATGCAGTTAGTAAAGTAGCTGTATACCCGTATCATTAAAACAGTTATTTGACTTTTCATATTTGACATTCTGGAGCTTCCAGCTGGCACTGTGACTCTCGGCGCCCCCCTGCAGGAACATGAGAGAGAAGGCATCGATGAGGCGACAGAGCTCGACCGACACACGTGTCCGAGCCGCATTTGCGATCCGTGAGCGCAGGCCGGAGTCAGGGCAGCCTGCGGGCCTCCTTCACTCACGGCAATCTCTGGGTGGAGATCTTGGGAAATCGCCCTCCCCTCTCAAGGCGCAGCCGTCTCAGTGGCGGGACAGAGAGCTGGGGATACCTGAGATACGCTCTAACGCTCTTACGTCTCTGGTCTGTGACCCTGTAACTGCAGCACTCACGGGCACTTCCAAAGGAGCGCTATTCCTCGCGGGTCCAAAGCACGTTCTTTAAGGCCAGGGTCTGTCAGCGCGCTCAGACTTTGGCCAGGGCCCTGAAGACATTCATATTCTCTGGAAGCCTCTCCTGGGTGCTTTGAGCTCCTAAGAGACTTGCTGCGTAGCTTAAGCTCTCTGATGTGCGTTTAACTGGCAGGAGGTGGGGAGAGAAATCGAGGAATGGGAGCAAGGGGTTCTTAAAGCTCAAAGAGAATCTTCATTTTCCTGCTCACTCCTACCCTGCCAACCTTTCCTAATGCTACATCGTGACGTACTCTCCAGGGAACTGACATCACCACAGAATGTGGAGAATCAAATGTGAGAATCAAATGAATTAATAAATACTCTCTATGCTCCTACAATTTGCCAGGCAGACACAGGGTGCAAATCTGAGGATACCAAGAGGAGCCCTTAGACCTTGTGCTCAAAGAGGTCTAAATTCAGGAGGGGAACGAGAGATGTACACAGAGAAACTGGAAGGCAATTCGACAGTGCTCAGATCGGATGGGGAGGCTCTGCAGGGCAGGCGGCCCTTGGGCTGAGAAATGGACGCCAAGGTGGGGTCTGCCAGGCTCAGGAGGAAGAGGACACCCAGGCGGTGGGGAAGGTGAGCAGGAAGGCATGCAGATAAATATGTGTGTGGCACGTCAGGGAATGAGAAGCTGTTCCGGATGTCTGGTGTGTAGGGTGCACGTGGGGAAGGACCTGGGAGATGAGCTGGGAAAAGTAGGCAGAGCTCTGAAAATAAAAAGCTGTGGAAGAGCTAAGAACATTTTTTTTGAACAGCAGTGAGTCTCAGCCCTAACAGATCCAATGGCCCTTTTTATAACAAATATTTTGCAATGTCTTCTCACATGTCCTGAAATTACATTCATATTGCTATATACCTACCCATATACATCATGAAAAATAAAAATCACTGTAATGCCCTAACATGAAGGAAAATATGTATGTCATGTAAATGCTTGAACCTGATTGAAAAAAAATAGGAGACATTGAAGTGGCTGGATGTTTATATCTGTACACAGAATCACCAAGATATGACAGCTACAAATACAAATGATACATGGGTGTGGAACTAGTGGATCAAGGACCTTGTTGTCACAGGTGATGTGATTTTCTGAAATGTTAAACAACTTTGGAGAAGTGCTGAACGCAACAAAGTCCATTCTTCTCTTGACTTAACTTAGTATTTTCACTTCTAGATAATTGAGAGTATATTAAAATGGTACAAAAATACTTAGTGTGTCTATGTGAATTGGAACTGATTCAAGGTTTATACACTCATAAACAGTGTTTGCAATTACAGGCATGTTTATTAGGACATTAAAACGTCACATTAAAGGAGGGTCTGTTTCTTCTTTGAAAGGACAGTTCTGTGTGTGTCTGGATGACATAGACATGTACCTTTGGATGCAGAGGGGAGGGGACTTGTAGGTGGTCTGTGACGGTGAGGTATTGCCACACCGCCATGGGAGTTGCAGCTGCAAGTTCCTGGTGGGGAAATTTCTGAGAAGCCTATAGAAGTGCCCTGGAGAAAGAGTCAGTTAGAAACCACTGCTGTGGCTCGAGGAAACCAACAACAGATTATGTTGATTTCATCTTGTATCAGAACCAGCCAGGTAAGAATTCTTCTGACTTTCCTCTCTTCCCTGGCCCTGATTCAACTCTGGAGGAGCCAGCAGCAGCCTCGAGAGTAGGGAAAGTGACATAGAAATTATAGTTGAAGTGTTAGAAAAATTCATCGTTCCCTTAGGGGGAAAAACCTAACCATACATAAAGTTAATTCTGCGGGGGAAAAGGTACCCTCCAAAGGTTCACTGAAAAATCAGCTCACAAAAGACATGGTAATTGAAGAAAAGGCATACAAGTGTATTTAATGTGAGCATGGAAGCCTTCGAAATGAGCACCCAACCCCCTCAATGGGGTGCAGAAGCTTATATACCAACTTGAGGTTACAGAAAGAATGGGGCCTTGCATCCTGGGAAAACAGATTATGTCGGGGAGGGAGAAGACGAATTCTATTGAGGAGCAAAAAATGAATTACTAGGGGGAATTCAATGGGCTTGAAAGACACACAATGGTTTGGGGCAAAGTCTGTTGGGCCCGCAGAGTGGACAATGGTTTGTGGCAACAGTCTGTCCAGGTTTGTTGACAGATGTTGGTTTTCCTTCTTGTGATATAGGTTTGGTTAATGAAGACTCAGCGAAGGTAGGTAATTGTTTTCTTCCTTGGTAGGTTGAGACTTTAGGCAGATAAGGGGATTTTAGAGAATCCTATGCTTTTGGAGAGATGAGTGAGAGGGCTTGGTCAGAGAGAACTTGAGGTTTCTTCAATTCAGCATATTGAAATGCCATATTTTGGGACATAAGTTTCTGAGTCCCAACAATTCCAAAAAGATTAAAAATATAAAAATAAAAAATAAAATTGTAAAAGAACCAGCAGAAAATATTGTTCAGTATTTTTAGAATCAGGAGTTGGATATGATCTTCTTAGATTTAAGAAAATTACTTTCGTAGAAAAATCTAAAGAAAATGAGTAGGTAATTCCCCAAAGAAGAAAAACAAATAGTCTAAACTCACAACAAGATGCCCAGCTTCACCAGTAATTCAGCAAATGCAAATAATGTCAAGTATCTATCACCAGAATAGCAAAATACAAAATTGATAATATTCAGTGGTATCAAGGAATATGGTAGTATCTATTAATGAATCTGACAATTCCATTTGTAAATATCCATCCTTGAGAATACAGAAAGCACCTGTAAAAATTTTCACTGCAGCATTATTTTAATTACGAAAATATGAAACATTGTATATGTTTATCAATAGGAATGTGCTTGAATGGATTGTTACACCTCCATACTGTCAGATAACCGCACAAGTTAAAGAAAAATGCTATAAATTTATGTGCTTTGACTTAAAAAAAACACTCTATGACAGATTCTTAAGTATGAAAGTACATTTCATAGCAATATGAACAAATGATTCCATTTACGTGAAGAGTAAAAATTATGCACACACAAATATATATATACACATAAACATATATAAATTTATCTCTCTCTATATATGTACACCCCTTTTACAGAGACACAAACACACACATGTAAAATTGAAGAAATTGACTGGAATATGTATATAATGAAGAGTGAATAGAAGTTATCTCTATTAATAAGAATAAGATTGGGGTGTGATGAGGACTTTTACTTTGTGCTCTCTATATACATTTATTTTTTAAATGTTATATGAGAACATATTGATGTATTTTTTTGCACAAACTTTTAGCAAGCATTTAAACATTGGCAATTGCATTTTTTATTTGGAAGCTATACTGGCTTCAGGAATATCACACTCTGTCCTCTGCTTTTCTCTGTCCTCATTGGCTGCTGCTTCTCTGGGCTGTACCGGGTCTGCCTCATCTTGTGACCTCTAAATATTCGAGTGCTGCAGGGCCCAGTCATGTAATCTATTCTTTCTCAGCCAACAATTAATTCCTACATAATCACAATCAATTCCATGGCTTTTTGACAGCTGTTAGGTTTTAGCGCCAACCTCCAGCTCTTCCCTGACTGGCGAGTCTGATAAACAATTGTGTACTCAACATCTCTAGTGTGTATACCTAAAGAGAATATCTATACCTTAACTTGGCAAAAACAAAACTGTTTTTTCCTTCAGTCCTGCTCCTGTGATGCTCTTCCCCATACCAGGAAATGGCACTGTCATTCATCAAGTTCCTTATGCCAAAAACCTTAGGAGCATTTTTGATGTTCTGAACAAATCCAAATTGAACTGCTTCTCACTGCTTCAGTCACTTTGACTCTAGTCCAAGAACCATCATCTCTCACCTGAACTATTATAATAGCTTCCCCAGAATGATCTTTGTACTTTCACTCCTGCCCTGTCTGCAGTCCATTTTTCACTCAGCAGTGACGGGATTCTTCCAGAATCCATTACATTATGTATCCTGTCACTGTCCTACTCAAAACCCTGCCATGACGTCACATTACATTAACAATTTCAAATCCCTTATCGATGTTGAACACGTCTACCAAGGCCTAGCCCCAGATGGACCTCCCCTAGTGACCCTGGCTCCCACCACTCTCCTATTACCTGTGCATTCACCTGCACCGGCAAGCTGGCCGGTCCTGCGTTCCCCAGATGGGGTCCTGTCTTAGAACATCTGCTCTACGCTTGGCCTGAAGTTCTTCCCCCAGGCATTTGTATGCATTCTTTTCTCAGTTCCTTCAAGAATTGGCTCTAAAATTGCCTCCTCGGAGTGACTTTTCATATCACCCTAACTAGGAAACTATCTCCTACCCTTCTGCTTCTCTGTCCTCCATATTTGGGCCTTTCCTCGGATATACGGCAATTCCTGATGGTATGATCAAGAAGAAGAGTGGGAGGAAAGAAAGCCATGTCGAAGCCCTAAACCTGTGCTGGTGAGATGGTGCTAGTCAACTCTGAGCTTCACTTTAAGGTATTTTTAGAGGACTGTTGGTTGGGTTGTCCTGATGTCAACATTTTTAGATCTGTTCTTTTTGTCTGAGTATATTCTCTGGAGAGGCATCTTGCTTGTTAGGGAAGGGTCTATCTGCTTTCTGAGAGCAAAAAGGGGACATGAAGCTGGAAAGAGGTGTCTTGGGAGTCAGCATTCTGTATGCCAGCAGTCACTTACCTCCCTGGTTTGGGTAAATCCCAAAGGCTCTCCAAGGTACTTCTAGTCCAGAGAATCTGTTTTTTGGTCTCTAGGAGAAAAGACCTCCAGACACCTGAGAGAGGGCATGAGGAAGCAATAGGGGGCACCTGCCCAATGAATGAGGTCAGGGTCTAGAGGTGTAAGTACTTCCCAAATGACTTACGTGATCCTCCTTAACTTAGCAGCCTTCTTTGCCCCAAGAGTGAGAGGATTAGTGCTGAGAGTACTCAAGCCTTTTGAGGATTCTGAGTGTAAAACCAGGAGAGCCCCTCCTAAGGTATATAAGTCTATTATATGAGTATATAGAAAAGAGTATTCTTCCAGAAAAAGGCAGTTGCTGAGCACATGGTAGCTTTGTGTGAATTAGCAAAGGCACTCCTCCTTCTGGGCAGACACAGTCCTAGGTCATGATGCACTGCTCAGCTGGAGGAAAGTGGCCAAGATTTCAGTTCCAACTGCTTTAGACTGGGCACCTCTTTGCAGTGAACGAGCCACGCACAGCTGCCTGGTTGTCAGCTTTCTCCATGGCTGACCTGTGTCCGCCTAGCCTGTTGCCTTGCATCCATTTTCCAGAGATGTGTCGTTGCTGTCTTCTCCCCTGTTCTCAATGTTCTTGTGAATTTATGTGTTCTTTGTGAATGTCTTTTTATGTGATTTTAGCAGAGTTTGGGGAAAGAACAAAATTAAATGAATGTATCCAATCCATTATTTAACTCAGAATCTTGCTCCCTCTTTTGAACTACTGTACTTTTCCATGTCGTTCAATTTCTTGTTTGTTCACCGTTATATGGGAGACATTTGTGTTTGTTCCATACTGGGAATTGATCTGGGTTCTGTCAAAAATGGTCATATCTTGGTTTCTTATTTCAAACCAAAATGAAGGAAAGGTAGAAATTTATGCTTCTAGCTATTAAAATGAATGCTCTGATGACCATCACCAAAGCCAGTTTAGTTAATGTTAGCCTTTATTTTTTAATAAGAGAATTCAATACATTTATACTTTTTGATGTAAACTGCATGTACAACTTAATATTGTTACTTTCATTTTACTTTCTCTTTTTTATTCCCGTTCCCCCATTTTATTTTGTTTTCTATATGCTGCTATATATTCTCTATACTTTATTTACTCTAAAGATTTTTTACCTATAAGAATGATTTTTGCTTAGTTTTAAATTCTGTATTTAGCTTTCACTAATTTTCAATTCTATATTTAGGTGTTAATGTTAATCTCCAATTTTATCATAATTTTTTCTTTTTATTAATTTCTTAATTAATTGGAAATGCTTTTGATAAATTTTATAGGAAGATTACATATCAGGTTTATTTCATAATTATTTCATCTGTGATGGTATTTCTGTTGCCTTCTGTCAGCTTTATTGTTATGTAACATTTAATATTGTGAAAGTGAAATCTGAAGCCTGATTTTTTTTTTCCTTTATAGATGTTAGGTAAATTTTTTCCAATGGTGAAGAAGAATTTGTTTTCTATTTATATGTGGGATCAGTGTGTGTTTGTGTGTGTGTATTTCTGGATGCTTTGCTAACTTCTTTCTTTAACTTCAAAAATCAAAATTTTACCGTGATAGGTTGAGGTCTCTTTTTATCAATGCATAGAATGGGAATACAGATGACCAACAAAATAAAAAAGATGGTCAGTCTCAGAAGTAATCAGGGAACTCAAATTAAAACTGTAATGGATACTTAATTTAAATTGTCAAACTTTCTTATTGGAGTATAATATATACACAGAGGAATTCACATTTCATAAATGTGCAGCTTGATGAATTTTCACAAACTGAGCTCCTAAGTGTAACCAGCAGCCAGATCAAGAACAGAACTTTGCCACCTCCCTGGAAGCCCCCCTTGGTCTCCTGTCCAGCTATTCCCCACCCCCAAAGCAACCATTGTCCTGACTTCTGAAAGTCTAGATTAATTCTGAGTTTGTCAAACAATTTAAAGTTTGATGATACACAAATGGTGGCAAGATTGAGGGAAAGGCACTTTCCTTTACAACTGGAGGATGTGTAAATTTATGCAGAAGTGGGGAAAGTAGCTAGGCAATGCCCACATTCTTAAATTCGTAGTTTTCCTTTCAGATCATTCATTTCTTACTCTCCTTGTCCTCTTTAATACAGGCTTAATTGTGTTTCCTCTTACCTAATTATGATTCAGCCAAGCAACATTTCCACTGTACCTCCTCATAAAATGGGCTTGTTCTTAGAGATGACCGTCAATGTTTTGGCCTATGGTGTCTCTCAGACTCATCAATTCTATGCTGCCTGCCAAGTGTACCTTGGCTCAAAGTATCTCTTTCAATGCCACCTTGTCCTTCCAGTCATCCTCAATTCCCTTTATTATTTTCTAATGAAAATTAAAATTTCTGCCAATTGCAAATATAATTAAGTCTTCTTACCAATGGATTAAAATGAAAACGGTATTTGTGAAGCATTTACTATAGCATCTAGCATATGGTGATCATTTAAAATGTTAATTTTCTTCCTTTTCCTTTTATTCAAAAGCCTCGCTTACCCTCAAAACATCTGTATACATCGTGAGAACCATTCTGAAGCACTAGTACAGCGTATGAAGAATACTTTTCAGGGAAAAGTTAATTGGTGGCCCAAATTTTTTTAAACAATATTTTTGCTTATTCTTTTGGCAATGAAAACACAATCTGTGAGCTTGTAGTTTCCTACAGATTAATTATATGAAGGTGTTTTCCAATTAGTAAAAGCTCATGGTGTTTTATACTCCGAAGCAAGGAAAGTGAGATAAACCCGTAGGGACCGAGAGAATAAGCAATGCGAAACGTTTAGACTCAGTGCTCAGCGTACACTCGCAAAGGCAGAACATACGACTGTATAGAATCCAAGTGAGGACAGGTTTCCAGTGCAGGGCCTGCCAGACCACACCCAATATTTAAATGTGGCAGCATTTAGCCACATTCTTCCTGTTTCCATATTCCTCGGATATGGCTTCCCGCAGGTCACTGTGTCTTAATTTATCTGACTTAACCAAAATTTTGTCACTGTGCCCCGGAAAATATTTACTCTGAGAGTGGCCTAATTTTCTTGCTTCTAGAGAAGTAGGCAAGAAGACTGAAAAATTGATACATTCCTTCAAAAATGAGCCACAAAAAGATTTCAAGAAATAGTTGTAGATTACATGAAGATCATTAGTAGTTTATAGACACCAAAATAAAATGCCATTTTGCACTTAGAGAAGGCTGTTTTCTTTCTATAGTTTAAGTGAACATGCTAAACATCCATGCAAGGATATATATTTTGGATTGTCTTTTATTTTCTGGTTGAAATGTATTTGTACTAAACTCCTTCCTCTGTCTCTTGTCACAGCATCCCATGTGATCAGTGGCATGGGGCTTTTAATTCACATATTTGTTTATTTACTACCCAAAGCTCGGAAAATATTCTGCAAATACATATCCTTTCAAAGATCCGATTCCTTAATTGTGATGTCATTAGTACCTCTGTCCCACGGAGACAACCATAGTCTTGAAAGGAATGCAAAGCTTTTTATGATAAAGTTAGGAACTGCCAAACCCTCGGACTGCCGGCCTTTCTTTGTTTCACCATCATCACTAACGCCAACTGAATACCTTCTTGGTCCTTGATCTTCTGAACCTCTCAAACACTGCATGTCATCACTAGTCATCAGGGAAATGCAAATTAAAACCACAAG
>CAUYSK010028046.1:0-46368 GCA_963575035.1 Avahi laniger
TAGTCCCAGCTACTTGGGAGGCTGAGACAGTAGGATTGCCTGAGCCCAGGAGTTTGAGGTTGCTGTGAGCTAGGCTGACGCCACGGCACTCGCCCCAGGCAAGAGAGTGAGACTCTGTCTCAAAAAAAAAAAACAAAAAAACTAAAACTTACTAAAGAAGTGAACCGATGTGCAGCAGGTGGACAGGTCCTGAGTGTTCGGCTCAGTGAATCAATGTGTTCACAAACTGAGCACATCCACGCAGCCTAGAAGCGTCCCCTTCCAGCCGCAGCTTGGCTTTATGTAATTCCCAGTCACGCCACAGGGAATTTATCCCATTTGGTGTGAAGCTTCTAGAAGCCTGAATGAGCAGAACCAAATATGCTGTGGCTCATCGCTGCCCCGCGGGAAGCCTGCAATTTGCGGGAACAGCGGCCAGAGCCCGCACACCCATGTCTTCACACCGCGGGGCTGAGCCCCGTTTCTGCCCAGTCTCTCCCCAGTCTCTCCTCCTGGGAATCGTCTCGCTCCTCCCCCTCCGCTGGCCCCACCCCACCTTTTTACTTGAACTTCACCAAATCAAATCTTTTCTTTTCCTCTCTAGCTAGGATCATTTTTTTTCTAATCAGTTCTCACTGAAATAATTTTTTGTCCTTAATTTAACAATGGATTTGCTGAAATGGATGTATTTAGACAAGTAAAAAAAAGTCCTAATTTTAGATTTTTTTTTCCTTTTTTTTCATTTGATCCCTGAGGGATTATTTTTCCTCTGTGGCTCTCAATGAATAATAAAAAAAAACAAGTTCACGCCTTGCCCCAGCTGTAAGCTTCCCTTCCTGCATGCCTGCGTTATGCCTCAGGCACGTTCCACGGACAAGCTACAGATTTGTAAATGACAGTGGAGTCTGTAGTATGCACCTGGCTTCTAGGAATTCTTGTTCTATTTCTTTCTTCAGGGCCACAGGGAGGTTACAGCCTCATGAAAAGGAGTGGTGCCTCGTGAAAACAGTTCAGCAGCTAGGAGCTTCTCTTACCAAATTCTCTGTAACTCTTTTCTCATCTTTGCTACATCTTTTTACATCAGAAAAATATCTTTTATCTTTCTGCCGTTCTGTAAAACTGGAGAAAATGGATTCCAAAACGTGCATTAAATGTTTAAGATGGTAACTCTGAAGGTCCGTCTTCTTCTATCTTTAATTCTCTCGGTGTGTGTGTTAATGTGGTAGGGCTGCCACAACGAAGTGCCACATGCTGGGTGGCTTAAACGACAGAAATGTGTTGTCTCACAGTTCTGGGGGCCAGAAATCTGAAATCAAGGAGTCAGCAGCGTTGGTTCCTTCTGAGGCTGTGAGGGAAGGATCTCTTCTAGGTCTCTCTCTTCAGCTTGCGGATAGCCGGCTTCTCCCTGTGTCTCCTTCTGTGTGTTTCTGTCTCTGTGTCCAAATTTCTTGCTTTTTATAAGGCCACCAGTCATATTGGAACAGGTCCCACCCTCACGACCTCAGTTTAATTTATCTCTGTAAAGACTCTATCCTCAAATAAGATCACATCATCGGGTACTGGGGGTTAGGGCTCCAACGTATCTTTTTTGGGGGGGTGTGAACAGTTCAACCCATAACAGAGTGTGCGTGCACACTCATATGTCTGAGAACCGTGATGGTGCTTGTGGTTAAAGTGCCACTGGCCGTGTCTTCCAGGTCGGGAGGCCAGAGAGGGAGTGTCCTGGGGAGATGGTGCAGGGCTGGAGGTCACAATGCTGCCCTTTGAGGCTGCGTGCCCCATACCGGTCCTACGCCTGTCTTTTCCCGGCCACCTCGGGGAGTAGGGCAGGCCTTCGGGGTTTAACAAATGCATCCTCTGTGTGGTTTGAAGGGGAGTCAGGAAGCAGAGAGGCCTGGTGGGGAGACGATGGGCGTGGCTTCTGGCATCAGCAGCATGGTAGAGGCCTGGCCCATTCCTAACTAGCTCCACGTCCTGGGAGCACAGGGACTGCTTGTCTCTGAGCCTCAGCTGCCCTGTCAGTAAACAGGGATAATACCAGGATCACTGGGAGGAGTGAATGATGTCACTGCGAGACGTGCTCAGAGCAGTGCATGGCCCACAGCAAGTGACTCTTCTCTTCCTTTAGCCTCTGATCCTTTCTGCTAGAGACAGTCATAATGAGTTCATCTATTTGCACAGCACTTTATGGCTTATTAGTCACTTATCTATTTTATTCTTACGGCTTTGTGAGGGAAAGGTGGATGGTTTTTAACCCCATTGTCTAGAAGGGGTAACTGAGGCAGAGAGGCCCAGGGTCACATGATAGGCAAGTAGCTGCTCCAGAAATGAGCTTCCTATCTTTCATACCCCATGGGAAAAAAAAAAACAGATGAACAAGGTGGAGAAGACACCACTTTATTTTTTTTATCCAAAGCAGGAAGAATTTGAAGATTTATTTATTTAAAAAGTTATTTTTTGAATAGAAAATACACTCACATGCTGCAAATATAAATGTGTACAAAACCAGATATATTGTATGGATCTAACCTAGATCAAGGTGAACCTAGACCAAGATAACAGCATTTCCCCCTTCCCGGCTTCTTCACGCCCCTTCCTGGCTGTGGCTACGGAGTGAGAGTCTCGTTCCCACCCTGTCCTTCCTTCCCTTCACACCTCTGCCCCTGTGGGCGACCATTATTGTCTCCTGGGTCCCTTTCGGAATTTCTTACTTGCCCTTCCAGTGTTGCTTTATGGAAATACAAGTGCAAATTTTTCTTTCCCTCCCTTTCTTAGGTAAGAGGTGGAATGCTCTATGTTCTCTTCTGTACCTTGCCTCTTTTCCACTAAATAATGTATCCCGAACGTTCCTTCGTATCAATATGTAGAAGGCATCATTTTTTCAGATATTGTATTGAGGTATAACACATGCAGTCAAGTGCACACATCGGTGAATTTTTACATATGTGCATACTCAGGCAGCCAAAGCCCGGATCAAGGTACAGCACCGCAGCTCCCCCGAGCTCCGCCAGTCAGTGCCCCCCTCAAAGGTGCCACCGTTCTCATTTCTGAGTCCCCCGATTAGTTTTACCCTTGCTCGATTTCATTTCTTGATTTTTAAGCAGCTCCATTGTTTACATCAGTGCTTTTGAAGTTTTAGCAGGGACAGAATCATCTGGAGGTGGTGTTACCCGGCTTCCTGGGTCCCCTACTCCACGTGTCTCATCTAGTAGGTCTGGGTAGGGCCCAGGAATGTGCGTTTCTAAGCTCACAGGTGATGCTGATGCTGCTGGTCCTTGGCCACATGTTGAGTAACCCTGGTGTATTATAACGACAATTTATTTACCAGTTTCTTATAGATGAAAACATCTTGGGTTGTTTCCATTAGTTTACTCTGGAAAAGCAGCACTGTAGTGCATAACCTTGTACACGTGTCATTTTGATAGTGGTAGGTACTAGCTACAGGATAAATTCCTGGAAATAGAATTGCTGCCTCAAAGGGTTGGTGCATTTGTAATCGCAATAGAAATTGCCAGATTGCCCTCCAAAGAGGTGGTACTGTTTTGCATTCCCACCAGCAGCGTGTAAGAGAGAATCTGTTTCCCCACACAGCCTCAGCAGGAGTATATTGTCAAGCCTTGGATTTTTGCCAATCTGATAGGTATAAAATGGTATTTCAGTGTAGTTTTAATTTGCATTTTTCTTCTGTGAAAAGCTGAGCATCTTTTTAAATGTATAAGGGCCATCTGTGTTTCTTTTTTCTGTGAATTGTCTGTTTATAGCCTTTGCCCATTTTTCTGCAGAATTTTTAAAAACCCCTTTATCCTCAAATTCTAGGAGCTTTATATATATTAGCAAGATTAGCCCTTTGTCTCTAATCTGAATCATAAATATTTTCTCCCAGGTGATCATTTGCCTCTTGATTTTGTTTATGCTGGTTTTTTCATATCTAAGTTCTGGATTTATATATAGTGTAAAAGCATCAAAATAATGTGAAAACAGAATTGGCTGTAAGCACAGAAACCAACAGAAGTAAATTTTACAAATCCAGATTTGCAGGAATTAGGAAGGAAACTGGGAGAGAAAGAAGGGTCCAAGGAGTACAGTGATGCTCTTTAAATAGCAAGTTTTTCGGACAAAGGAGGAAGCTTCACGGACAGATGCTCCAAACTCTGAAGAGTCCTCAGAGCAGATGGGATGGCAGTAACGAGTGGACACTGCTCGGGGCATGCAGAGGAGGTCAGAGACTACACAGTAGTGTCCGGACAAGGTTGGAAAATGCAAAGGCAAACAGGAGAAACTGCTTACAGGTGACATCAAAAGGAAACAGGAAAATATCTATTAGTCATAGGAAACAAAACAGAGGTCAAGGAGAATGTGACTCCCAAAAAGGGACGACTGCTAACCGAGGTTGTCAAAACAACCAAACGCTCTTATTAATTTTTCCGGGCTTCTTTTTATTTGTTTTCCCCAGGTCTCTTTTTAAACTGTGATTACAGATAAGCAAAGCAAGGGTCACTTCTGATGTAGGAGGGATAGCCGGTCTACACTGGGCAGGTCATTATTGAAGGTGTTTTCTTCCAAAGCTAGAAGCATTCCTACTCTAGAGCACGTGTACATGCTCCACGGGGATGTATCGGAAGAAGACTCCTGGAATATTGGTGTTGGAAAGGTGTCAGGGGTCATGTAGGTTGGAGGTTGCAAACTGGTGGCCCGTGGTCAGAGTTGGTCTGCACATGTGTTTTCTTTGGCCACTTTGGTGTTGGCCCACACAGGGTATTTACAAATTTTGAATTAGTCACCCACATTTTAGAATCAGATGATTTTGTGTAAAGATTTCTCTTTGCTTTTGAAATACCAGGCATCTGGCCACGCTGGGCTGCACCTCTCCTGGGGCCGCAGTGGCTGAGAAGCAGCTTCCCCACTCCGTCCCTCAACCCTACGGGATGTGCACACTCAGGAGTTTTCCACAGTTGTTTTTTACCTCTAGTGTGTGCCTGACACTGAAGCCGCTTGTCACTCACTGTTTATCCCAGTTTTAACTGACGTATTTCTTTTAGTAAGGTTAAAAGGAAAGTGGATATTTCTTGAACTTGTTTCTCTCTCAAAGTGGAGACGTGAAAAGTACACCACGAGGGCAGCATACAATTGAAGGCGTATTTCCTTGTGGAAGTGAAGAATATTACCTGCTTAATTCTGCATTGAAAGGATGTATCTTAAAGCACCTGGACCCCTGGGCTCACGTGTGTTACCCACCTGGTCCCTGTAGGCATTTTACTGTGACTCGCAGTCTGAGTCACCTCTCTGGTCTAATAGCCCAGAGACATGCTGAACTTAGTTTCTAAACAACTGTAATAGGTCATTGCCAAACTATTGCTGTTCTTTTTGAAGGTCCATGCAAGACAGGGGTGATCCGTAAGGAGTAGGAGCTCTAACTTGGGCAGTGAGAGGGTTTTTATAGGAATTGGTGAGCAACCAACAGTTTAAAAAGAAAAAAAAAATGAAAAGCATCAGTGATTTTTGTTTATAGGTGCCTAGAAGAACACAGAAGTCCATAGCTCTATGGAAAACAGAAAGGGCCACGCCAGTTTCCTTGCCTGCTGTGATCCAAAGTAGGAAGATCGCAGATGAGGGGGAAAGCAGTAGAGATAATTTGTGTAAATCGGAGTACAGCTTTTGAGTGTTTGTGTACAATGATGTTCGTCACGATTATAGGAGAAAGAGATCAAAAGAGTGGCATATTACCAGTAATGAAGCTGTGATGGGGCGGGATGGGGAGTGCTGATGACCTCGAGGTGGCATTTGGTGGCCGGGCTGGGGCACCAGAAAATGGGAAACGTCAGAAACGGACCCTGTCGCTTAGCTCTCTGAACCGTTTCCTCATCCACTTTCCTTGCTTATCTCATAAGATGTTTACAGGGATCAAGCAAGATAATGCAGGTTGAAGAATGCCGAAACTCTGAAGGAGGGCTACAGAATACACAGAAGGTTCCGGAAGGAACTTGAATCTTTTGCTTCTCTCACCCAAATCCACCGGATGCATTTATCTCTCCCTTTCCCTCTGCCACCGTCCTGGGGCAGGGCACCCACCACCCCCAGCTTGCCTGGAACACCCACAGCCACCTCTTAACTGCTCTCCCGGCTTCCACCCTTGCCCCTCTAATCCCTTCCCCGTGTGGCAGGAAGAGAGATCTTTATAAATATGTGACCAACGTCCTCCTGTAGCTTTCACCGCCTTTAGGACACATTCCACATGTCTTGCCGTGACCTGTAAGGCCCTTCCTGACCTCCTGCCTCTGTAGGCCCCCAACCTCCTCGCTCCCCCACCCAGCCTTCAGTCCACTTCAGAGCATTGTCATCCCTGGGTGCTGGTTTATTGTCGTCGTTTTTAAAATTGCGATAAAATACACATAACATAAGATTTACCATCTCAACCACTGGAAGTGTATAGTTCAGTAGTGTTAAGTACATTCACATTATTGTACAACCAACCTCCTGTACTTTCTCTGTCCTGCAAAACTGAAAACTTAGTACCCGTTAAATGGCAATTCTCCATTTTCCCTGACCCCAGCCCCTGGCAACCACCCTTCTACTTTCTGTCTCTATACATTTGACGGCTCTAGGTAACTCATGTAGGTGGAATCATTTGGTATTTGTCTTTTTGCGAATGACTCATTTCACTGAGCATCACGTCCTTATCAAGGTTCATGTAGTGTATGTCAGAATTTTCTTCCTTTTAAGGCTGAGTAATACTCCATTGTGTGTATAGACCACGTTTGGTTTGTTCAGTCATCGGTCTGTGTACACTGGGGTGCTTCCGCCTTTTGGCAGTTGTGGACAGTGCTGCTGCAAACGTGGATGTACAAATATCTCCCTGAGATCCTGCTTTCAATTCTTTTGAGTATATACCCAGAAGTAGAATTGCTGGATTATATGGTAATTCCATTTTTAAGGTTTTGAGGAACCAGCATACTGTTTTACGTAGTGGCTGTACCATTTTACATTCCCACCAGCAATGCACAAAGGCTCCAGTTCTCCACATCCTCTGTAACAGGGTTTTTTTTTTCTTTAATTGTAGCCATCCTGATGGGTGTGAGGAGATACATTCATTGTGGTTTTGATTTGCATCTGCCTCATGATTAGCATCTTTCCATTTCCTTATTGGCTATTTGATTTCTTCTTTGGAGAAATGTCCATGCAAGACCTTTGCCCATGTTTTAATTGGGTTGTTTGGTTTTTTGTTGTTGAGCTGTAATTCTTTGGCCACTGGTTTTAAGTAGACGAGGATTTGATGTGGACCTGCTGAGCTACAGGCAGGCCAGGGCTGTGCCCGCATGGCTCACGGCCATCTCCCCAGCCCCAGCACAGAACCCTTCACGTGTTTGTTGGCTGATGAACATACGTGCATGCTGCACTCAACAGCGAAGGAACGAAAATGGATTTATTCATACATTTGTTCTTATTTCAAGAAGGACCTAAGGCTATGGTTGCATCTCTTTGGACTCCATAGTATGTTGGCTAAAAAATGGCAGGTGACCTTCAAAGGGCTTTAAAATGGATAATGTAAAGTCTTGACAGGTGTTACTTCACGATTTTTGGACCGTGCTCGTTTGGTTGAGTCCAAATCCCATTTTGTCTAATGATGATGGTCTTGATGATGAAACTTTGCATGTGTTTAGTTATTTTATAGGTTCAAAATATGCTACCATCTAATTATTAGTCTCCTTTGATCCTCTTTTATGAAGAAAGCAAGGAAAGTACCCCAGCTTCACAGGCGGTAGAGCAGAGTCGGAGGCTGGGTCCTGCGTCTCTTCTCCTCACCTTCCTGTCTTCTCCTCCCAGATCTCAGCCCTTGGTGGGTCCCGGTGGGTCTGTCGCCGGTTCTGAGCACCGACAGCCCTCCTCCCCACCGCCTCAGTGTGGGCCCCGCGGTTCCTCACCTGGCTCACGGGGCTGGCTTCCTAACTGGCGTCCTCACCTCCAGGTGCGTCCACTGCTGCCAGAATGAACTTTCCAAAACACGGATTTCATCATTGTCCTGTTTAATTTGAGTTCTTCGATGTTTCCACATTGCCTTGAGGATACAGGCCGCACCCTTCCATGTGGCTCACAATGCCATTAGCAGCAGCCTCGTCGCTTGCCACAAGTACCTGCCCGGCCAACCCCAGCACCCCAGCCCCATTCCCTGCATCCTGCGCGGATGCCGCCTGCTCTGTCCAGGATGCCCCCGACTGCCCTGCCTCTCCCTGGTTCCAATGCCAGCCTGTTCACCCTGGCCCGTCACCCCGCACCTTCTGCACAGCCGGAGTCAGGCTGCATCTGCCGGCTCTCTGTGCTCACCTCTGGGGGGCTCGTGCCTGTCTGTGGTGTAATCCTAGTCTGTTCCTCTCCCTGCTGTGCTGTGTGCTTTGCAGCCGGGGGCCGGTCCTTTATCTCCCTGTTTCAACAGTTAGCGGAGGGCCTCTCGCAGAGTGGGTCTTTGTGGAAAGGAGGAGGGAGAGGAAAAAGGAAAGTCTGCCTGGTTTCAAAGTTCGTGTCCTCTCTGTCCTTCCCACCTCCTACCCCTCACCGCTGCCCGCCCACACTCACAGTCTGCCTGTCCAGGGAGGCTGAGGTGAGGGGTGCCCCCCAGAGTGACCCAGTCAGCTGCACTCTGTTCCCTGGCCACCCTGAAACAAACCACCCCTGGCCTACCATCCCAGCAAAGGGATGACTCATGCGTGTGTGACTCAGGACGAGTGCAGCACAGCTGGAGAGGCAGCCAGTGTGCCTCCGCGGGAGGGGCGGGTTTGCAGAGCAGCCCAGGCCCAGGCGGGCGTCTGCCAGGCTCCTGCAGCCCTGCAGCCTGCCGCCCGCTAACCAGAACGGGGTGCGGGTTCCCCTCTGTCCGTGGAGAAGGAGGCAGCAGCAGCAGAGGGTCGTGAGATTTTTATATCTGGGATTGTGTCTAATTTATTACTGTAATATTAAATAGTCTTGTAATACACCACCATTTCTTGCATGCTTACTGTAAAGTTCTAGATGCTCTGATAACATATTATCTCATTTAATCCTCACAATAGCCCAACAACAAAAATAATAGCAAATACCTGTAGCAAAAATAATAGCAAATACTATGTGCTGGACCCTGTTCTAAGCATTTTATGTTTATTAATTCATCTAATTTTCACAATAACCCTACGATACAGGAATTCGAATGAGGAAACTGAGACAGAGAGAGGTCACACGCAGAGGTGCCCCAAGGTCACACAGGAAATAAAGGACGGAGCTGGGATACAAATGCAGGCAGTCCAGCTTTGGGTCCACACTCTCAACCCCCATGTTGTGCCTCCTCGGTGAAGTGTAACTATAGTCCCATTTTACAGGGGAGGAAATTGAGGCTCAGAGAAGTTAGTCACTTACCCACCATTGCACAGTCAGGGAGTGATGGCGACTGGTTGTCTCCAACCTCCGGCTCCTAACCACTGTGCTGTCCTGCACAGACTCGGGAGCCACGGAGTCATCACGGTATGGCGGTGTGCCGGCTTCTCCTCAGCCTCCCCGTTGGTACTTCCCGAGGAAGAGGACCAGAGGTCGGACAGGATTCTGGGGCAGAAGCCTTCTTCTACGTGTGGGGCTACAGCAGATGGGAAGCATGTGATAGCATCTTCTGCTCCCCACACCCCAGGGAGGCTGACGGGACTCTGATTACCTCCACAGATGGTGAGACCGTGCACTACCACTACGGCCCGAAGGACCTGGTCACGATCTTGTTCTACGTCTTCATTACCATCATCTTGCACGCTGTGGTTCAGGAGTACGTTTTAGACGTAAGTGACCTGTCTGGATTCTGAAACCCGAAGCTGGGGAGATGCCTTGGGTGGAGGACCTTGCCTTGGAGGAAACTGCAGTCCTGAGTCCGTGTGGCCCCTTGGTTTGCATCCCCTGGTTGGTCCTGTTGACTGGACTTCCCTCACCACACTTCAGTTTCTGTCCCCGCTCTCAGCCTTCTCTAAACAGCACATGGGACAGCAGGACTTACTACACGAGGAAAAAGCTGTCGGAAATATGATGAGACAGTGTCCTTATGGGTCTGTCACACGCAGCACGATTGGGGGATGTCTTCTTTACACGTAGGCTAAAGATACTCGTCTTGCCGCTTTTTCAAAATGCTTGCCTTAAACTAAGTTCTGTATGCACACAGTAGGCGTACATTAAATAACTTCGATTATGGCTGGCTTCAACCTTCTAATGATGTTCAGCCCTTTTGTGGGGAGAAAACAGTAGCTTGAAATCTGCCCAACGTGGATATATTCATACATTAACATAAGGGGTTTTCTCTGTTCTTTAGAAAATCAGCAAACGGCTTCATCTCTCCAAGGTCAAACACAGCAAGTTCAATGAGTCTGGACAGCTGGTCGTCTTTCATCTCAGCTCGGTGATTTGGTGCTTCTACGTGGTGGTGACGGTGAGTGATCCGCCGGGCTGCTGAAGGGGTGGGGGAGCCCAGGCCGAGAGGCAGGTCTCTCTTGGATTGCGGATAAAATGACTGGGGAAGGCTTAGTGGGGGGAAAAAAAAGGAGCAAGGAGCAAGTTTCTTAGACCCTTCAGTTTCTAGAACTGGAAGTATTTTTTTTTTTTTTTTGAGACGGAGTCTCACTTTGTTGCCCTGGCTAGAGTGAGTGCCGTGGCGTCAGCCTAGCTCACAGCAACCTCACATTCCTGGGCTCAAGCGATCCTCCTGCCTCAGCCTCCCAAAGAGCTGGGACTGCAGGCATGTGCCACCATGCCCGGCTAATTTTTTCTATATATTTTTAGTTGTCCGATTAATTTCTTTCTATTTTTAATAGAGACGGGGTCTCACTCTTGCTCGAGCGAGACCGGTTCGAGGCTGGTCTCGAACTCCTGAGCTCAAACAATCCGCCTGCCTCGGCCTCCCAGAGTGCTAGGATTACAGACGTGAGCCACCGCGCCCGGCCCATAAAAACTGGAAGTATTTTTGTATCCTCATGGTATTGCAGTGAGAGGCCAAATGGTATAGATGCCACTTTATAACCAGAGAGAGTCGTCTTGTCCAACAGTAAACACTTGTTATAATTATTATGTGATACTGCAATAACGATACCTGCAATAACGATACCCTGTATCTACATGACACTGTATTGGTTTACAGGTCCTTTCTATAATCACTATACCGTGAGATAAACGTTCGATTCATTCTGTTAACCCATGTTATAGATCGAAGAGTTCTAAGCTGAAATTTTGCAGTGTGCCCATGGTCACCTGGTTTGGAGGTAGCAAGGGTAGCCTGCACTCGGAGGGTCTGGTTCCAGTCCAGCGCACGTTCTGTTTTACTACTTTCGCCTTCCGTAAATAAGGCCAGCCGTGCCCTGTCCACACATCAAACCCCGTGAGCGTCACTGCCGCTCCAACAAATGCCTGCAGGACCAGACAATTTGTCTACCTCCCCTTTCTACACAATAGGACTCTTATGTCAGGCAACCTTTGATGCAGCAAAATTCCTTTGTACAAAGGAATGTGGACAGTCCTTTGGGGTTCGCTGTAACAAGACCCTGCCTGTCGTGCTAGGAAGTGTTTAATGAGCACCCACCCCCACCTGGAGCACCGCTCTTCTGTAACCTGGTCCCGGGAGAAATCTAGGCCCTGGGCTTGGAGAATTCGCCAACCCCCTGACCTCTTTGAGATTCCCTTCTCTGCCCTCCACAGACCCCTCACCTCCTTCGTGTTCACTCAGTGACAGTGGCGAGTTCTCTCATCATGAGGAACTGTCTGTCTCCGGAGCTGAACGTTGTGTTCACATTCTCAAAGCAGGAGTCAGCACGGCCTTTTGGGTATTGCTCTTATTCCTATTATCATTTTATCGCAGAACAGTTTTCCTAAGCAGGACACTAGGAATTTAAGACGAGGGACCTAGACTTCTGTCCTCTCAAACAGGCCTACCTCGCTACACGTCCCGGGGGGCGGACTTACAGGGTGTGAGTACTGCCCCTGCCGCCGCGGGCGCTCACCGGCTCTGCACTTCTGGGTTGCAGACCTCTCCCGACCCCTGAGCTCATTCCCACCTCGGGAGACCTAAGCTGCTCTGCGGCAGAATGGCCTCAGGATGCCAGCGGCATCTAAATGAGCTTGCAGGGGAAGCATTCCTCATCGCTGAATCACTGTTACCCTTCACCCTCGCCCCCGGACGTTCCTCCCCAGCTGTGACACATGGCGACCAGACTCGGGGCCAGAGCCAAGTGACTTAACACCCCTTCCAGGGTGGGAAACGCGAGCTGCTCCGTCCTTCAAGGACTCGACGGGGATGATGAGAGTTGGCTGGGAGCACGTGGGCCTTCCTTGGGAAGCGCGTGACAGTCTTTCGCTCTGGGGAGAGCCCGTTCCCCACTCGACATACGGGATGGGAAACAGAGACCAAGGGACCCCCGGAAGCTCCAGTGACACCAGCTCCCGATCGCACCATTTAACTCCTCGTCCTCACCTCCTCCGGCTGAACCATTCTGCCTGGGAGGAAAGTGGTTGGAGAAAAAGAGAGGGAGTTCTGGAAAAGGAGTAAAAATAGCTGATTTTTTAAAAAAACACATATTTTTCTGTTATAATGCAAATGTTTCATGATTCCTATTTCTCTCCCCGCAGTCCGTTCATCAGCGGGTCCTGGCAGCTCTGCCTCCGAAACACACTGAGCATCTGCCTGCCGCTTTCTGCCCGTGCTATTTCCCCTAGCCCAGTGGCCCTCCGCCTGGGGAGATTTTGCCCCCCAGGGGACAGCTGGCACTATGCTACTGTCATCTAGTGTGGAGAGGCTGGGATGCTACTAAATGTCCCGTAATGCATAGGACAACCCCCACAACAAAACATGACTTGGCCCCAGGTGTCCGTAGTGCCAAGGCTGAGAAACCCTGACCTGCAGTCCAAGCCGCCAGCATCCCTTGCCTGGGCCACTGAGTATCTGTTTTGCAGAAGGAGGCTGTTTCCACTCTTGCACCCTCCCACCCCAGTCCGTTTTCTGCTCAGCCAGATGGAGCTTTTTAAAACATAAATAAAATCACACATTTCCTGGCTTAATAGCCGAAATCATTTTTATTCCTCCTCACTCGCTGTCTGGGCCCTGCCAGCCTTGCTATCTCACCTCGCTGGCTGCAGCCCCTGTTCCTGCCTCTGCTCCTCTGACACTCCTGGCGCCGTCCCTGCCTCCTGGGCTTTGCACTGGTGGATCCTCTGCTCAGGTGCTCCGTCCCCTGACGTCCTGTGGCTGGCCAGCTCCTTCTTGCCATCCAAGTCTCCACCTATACATCACCTCCTCAGAGAACGCCCCCATTTGCATGTTCTGCACCACACCCATTACTGGTGTGTTTCCTGTTCGTGTGCATATGCGCTGTGTCTGTCTCTCCCAGGAGACCCTGAGCTGCTTGCTCGCAGGCACCGTGCTCACTGCTGTATCCCCAGGACGGTGCCTGGCATGTACTAAGTGCTCACTAAGTATTTGCTGTGAGAATGAATGAACTGTAAATGTATCTTCTTTTTTCAGCTTTCAACAGTTTTTTAAGTAATGAATTATTTTTATAAACATCATAGATGATCATTTTTTTAAAAAGCTAGCAGTACAGAGAAGTTAAAAAAAAAAAAAAGCAAACATCTACCCCAAATCCCTCCCACCAGAAATACCGGTTTTATTTTGGTGTTTGATTCAGATGTTTCTCTCTGTATATACACAGGTAGAGTGATGGGAGGAGTGTGGCTGGACCAACCAATAGTTTTGTAAGAATGTCAACTTCCAACTTTTGATCTATCTTTGATCTAGCATTCATTGTTTAGAGGGAAAAAAAACTCCAGTGGAGACAGCAGGGTGGGCGGGCTTCCCTGAGAAGTCTGACTTCATGTTTTGGAAGCTAAAATCCACTGCTCAGAGAGAACCCAGTAGAGGAGCGGTCTTTAATGCTGGTCCTTGTATGAGGACTGGTTTCTACCAACAGACTAGTTGCTTTAAAGCGGATTTTTTAGTGCATGGTTGTTTTTGATGGACAGATGATATAAGGTGTGTCTGAATCTAGGTAGCAGCTGGCTGTGTTATATCTGAATTCTGCCGGTTTTGTGGTTCTCTTTGTTTGTGCACCAGAAAAGAAGGCTGCTGGGGAAACAGGAGGGATGTTTCCAGCTTGTGGAGGCCTTACTGAGCTCGTGGGTCGATGTAGAATCAGAACAAAGGATTTCAAAAGCTCCTCCGCACCATCTGCTGAGGCCTGTCGGTGGATGGGATCTGCGGTGGGCTACAGGTACTCCCTGGGCCACACTCGGCCCCCTGTGAACTCAGGGGCTTTGCATGCCTGAGCTCAGGGTGCCCCAGCCCCGATCTGCCCAAAGACAGCTGCCTGGACAGAGGTCTGGAAAAGGCTGTTCTCGGAGCAGTGAGTCACTTTTCCTCTGGCTGCCCCGTGCTCCCCCTCCGCCTCCACCTCCCCCAGTCCCAGCGGACTGGACATTCGCAAGCAGGCGGCATTTTTCTGGGGAGTTTTCTTTGCTTACTGGCTTCCAAGTTCTGACCTCTTCGTCTCCTAAGTAAAGAGGCCAAACCGAGGACTGTTCCTGTTTAAAATCGCAAGATTATCTGGGCTTTCAGTTTTTCTTGGTACTGCTTCTCTTGGACTGTCTTTTTTTGGCAGAAATTCCTCTCCCACCTCGGTCCCAGAAGTACCATTTTTTGTGCTAACTACGTTGCTGCTTCCTCTTGGAGGAGACATTCTCACCTCTCTGACTTCGCTGGAATGAGGTAGCCTAGAGCCAGAGATCCGATAGAGACAGGCGTGTGAGTGGCGGGGGTAAGGCAGAGATAAATAGCAGCTTGTTTGGAGGAGCTCACCGCTACCACCAGCACCACCGCTGGAGTCTTCCACCTCTACTCCTCCATCTATGTGTGACCAAAGGAGGAGGGTGGGGCTCGTGAGCCCAGAAATGAGGCCATATGGGTTTGAAGTTGACACCTTTTCCTTCCAATCTAAGTTTCCATGACTACGCTGTGTCTGAACCCATCAGTTAGGTCATTGTGCTGATGGAAGCCCAGGGTTATGGGATTTGGGCTGTGGACTATACCCAAAATGCATTCTTACACGTCAAAGGTCATTTAGTGACTCTAAGGTGGGTGGATCAGCCCTCACTTGGAAATCAAACTGAAAGATCCAGTAGGCAATAACCTAGACTGCTCACTAAGATGTGTCGGTCTTCTCCTGAGTACTGCAAAACCCCTGCCCTTAACCACAGTGTGGCCATGTGAGGTTCTCAGCCTCTTCATCAAAGCCACCACCTCCATTGATTTTCTGATTTACTGAAGCAACCTGGCCTGAAGTTATTGGACCAGGAGATTGATTGGTGGCCCAGCTCAGATTTCAGCTGTGCTACTGGAAAGCCATCTCCTTTCAGGAGATCTTTCCTGTCAATTCCTTCATTTCCCTATTTCTTTTTTTTTTTTTTTTGAGACAGTTTCACTCTGTTGCCTCGGCTAGAGTGCCGTGGCGTCAGCCTAGCTCATAGCAACCTCAAACTCCTGGGCTCAAGATTCTACTGCCTCAGCCTCCCAGCTGGGCTACAGGCCTGTAGCTGGGACTATAGGCATGCGCCACCATGCCTGGCTAATTTTTTCTATATATATATTTTTAGTTGTCCAGATAATTTCTTTCTATTTTTAGTAGAGACGGGGTCTTACTCTTGCTCAGGCTGGTCTCGAACTCCTGACCTTGAGCGATTCACCTGCCTAGGCCTCCCAGAGTGCTAGTCCCTATTTCTTAAAATGAGGTCATACTAATCTGACCTCTGCCTTCTCCAAGTGACAAATAGGAGCCCTTTCTTCATAAGAGAGAAATTGCCTAAAGCATTCATCATGCATTCATCCATTCAACCAACAAATTTTTATTGGACTCTGGCAGTGTCAGCTGATCTCGGTTGTGGTGGATTGTGTCTTCCTATGTTTTGTAATCTTGGATTGTAAATTCATCTTTAGCAAGGTTTTATCCGTGGGAATCCTATACATCTGAATGAGGGTATGTCCCTAGGGTAACACTGGCCCACAACACTATTAATAGTAATTTCTTAGCTTGCTGGTTCCTGGACCACACAGGTGGTATATAGGTGAACTCCAAACTCAGGATGAACCTGAGGTTGCTGATTTTTAAGGTAAATGATTTTATTTTCATCCTGAGCCCAGGCTGAGGAAACATTTTCATTCTCCTATGTAGGTCAGCAAATACTTTCTAGTCTACCTGTCTCCAAGATTGTATAGCCTTTCAAGGGTCCTGATTTTATACATGGTCTCAGGTTCCACCACCCAAGGCATCATCTTCTGTTCCCACATGGGCACAAAAACCCTGGCCCCAGGAGTAGCGCCTTCTTGGCCGCTGCAGTATCACCTTACTGCTCTGGCTTTTAGCTTCTATCCCTTTGGGCCCCAGAGGGTTTCCCTTTCTTATTGTGAGCTAGCTTTGCATTTAAAAGAATAGTTGTTGGATTCCATCTAGCACTTCTAGATGTTTTGTGATGGGAGGGTTTTTAGGTTACCTCCCTCACCCTGTACAAGGCGCTGGGCTAGATACTAGAGATCTAAGGCCGGGCAAGACAAGACGCTAGCGGGAAGGAACCTGCAGAGTAATGGAGGCGGCCGGCAATAATGATGCGGTGTGATAGGTGTCACAGTCCAGATGCACAGTGAGGCTGTGGGGTCCTGCGATTCCTTTTATTCATAGTAATATGAAAAGCCAAACTAAGCCTTTCATTTTTCCAGTGTGTGATGATTCTTGAGTCTACTTGCTTATACATTCTCCAACCATTTCCTGAGTGCCTGCATGCCAGGCACAGTACTAGACACTGTCACATAAACTAACACATTTATTTCCAGCAATAACTCTGTGATGGTAGATATTTTATCCTCATTTTATAGATGAGCCAACTGAAGCTTAGGGAGACTAATTGCCGTGCTCAGAGGATGCACCTGCTAAGTGTTGGACTCATATTCAGACACAGGTCTTCTGACCCCAGAGCACGGCTCTTCCTACTCCATCATGACTCTATAATAAAGAAACTAGCCAAGTACCAGGGGGTCCCACGCAGAGGGGTCCTTCATTTTCACATTTCCTGTTCCTTTCTCTTTCCAGCAGGTGGGGGCTGGGTGTGTCCCTGACCCCCAGACCGGTCCCAGGGCCCCTGTGGGTCTCATGTCCACGTCTCTGAGTGGTCTTTCTTCTTCCCCACTGCAGGAAGGATACTTAACAAACCCGAGAAGCCTCTGGGAAGACTACCCGCATGTGTACCTCCCGTGAGTACTCTCATGACTCAGTCCCCAGGGAGGAACGAGCTGGTCTACCGTCTTCCCATCTCAGAATGTGGCCAGAACACGGTGGGCCAGCTGGCTCGTGGACCGGATCATTCCCTGAGCCTACTGGGGCAAGGTGTCGTGGATGGTAGACTTGTCTGGGAGCCACGTCCTCCCAGCATGCTTGACCGGAGAAACTCCAGATGAAATGTCATCTGTACTAACTCCTGCCACACAGGTCCCTAAACTGCATGAGACAGATACAGAAGCAGAACATCTCCATAAAGTTCTCGGGGCTTCGTACCTTCTCGGCAGCCCACTCACGCTCACGCACGTCTTCCCTCCGGCCAGCCGTGGCCGATGCCCTGTCAGAGGCAGCGTTCTTCCCCTGCCTCTCTTGGTGCTACCAGGATGCCAGGAGGGTGACACCCGGGCCCATCTCCCTCAGGAGGCCACCTTTGCCTTTCTGAGACCTTTAAGAGCAGTGATAGCAAAGGATGTTGCTCTGAGTTAGATTTTCCGTAGCTACTTAGAGCCATTCGTTGGTTAGCAGATTCCGTGGCCGCCACCTCCGTCGACAGAGCTCTGTAATCAGCTCCCTCCTGGAGGTTGAAGAAGCCCTTCTCTGCACTCTTTCAGCCATTTTTGTTTCTATCCGTGGACTTTCTATGTCCCTTCAACTGGTCTTATATGTGGACAAGGGCACAGGCCGGGGGGCAGCCAGCGTCCCCGGCTCAGGGTGGGTGACTGCCGGGCTCACTCCCTCACTCCTGGCCCAGCTCGTCGCACACAGTGGCCTGTGCCTTTCCCTCTTGTGCTTGGCACTTTCTCTATCCTGCCCCTGTGACTTGCCCCCCGTCTCCAGCTTCCAGGTGAAGTTTTTCTACCTGTGCCAGCTGGCCTACTGGCTGCACGCGCTGCCTGAGCTGTACTTCCAGAAGGTACGGAAGGTGAGTGCTCACGTCTCCTTTCCACTCTGGGAGGACATCCGTCTCCACTCCCCTCCTGCTTTCCCCTGTGGTTCCTCCCCTCCCTTTCCTCTGGAAGCACCGAGTGTCGGGTTGTGATGGGAGTGTGTTGCGGGGTGTTGGGTAAAAGCCACGTTGACCCCGTGAGAGCAGGCCACCAGGGTCAGTCTCTTGCCTGCTGCCTCCACCAGACACGTGGCTCTGGGGGAAATCTAACTCTCATCTTCTAGATAGAGCAGGTTTTTGCCATTCCTGCAGTCTTTAAAAAAACTTTTTTATAGTTTCCCTCTGAATTATTTCCAAAGCCCTCTTCCCCAGTGCCTGTCTCTTCTTTCTCAACCCAATCCTCGCCCTCTGACACCAGACCCGAAGCTGCTGGAATTCAGGAGTGGACCTGAATGCCCTTGGAATTTTCAGTGGCCCAGTACATGGTGTGACATGGGACTGTGTGTTACAGCCGCCCAGCCCTGTGGAGGGTAGGCTGGCTCGGCCTTCTCTCGCACCCCCCGCACCTCCCCTCTATTCCCGCATCTCCAGTTGGGGCATGAGCAAGTTTACCGTGTGTTTCTCTTGTTTCCAGGAGGAAATCCCCCGCCAGCTCCAGTATATCTGCCTGTACCTGGTCCACATAGCTGGAGCATACCTCTTAAAGTGAGTGAGACCTGGAGCCAGCCAGATTTCCTTGCCTTTTTATGTCCATGCAGCTATTCACACATTTAATTAGCAGGCATTTATTGGGCACCCTGTGTGTGCTGAGTACCATGCTAAGACTTGGGAAAACAGAGACGGATGATTCTCTTACCTTCAATGGTTCATTCTCAGCCTAGAGGGCGAGACAGTAGGTAAGGACAGTTTAGTGTGGTAAGCAGATGTCTGTCACCTGCTGTGGGAACCCAGAAGGGTGACTTTGTTAACCCTAGAGAGAGCCAGAGAAGACTTCTGATGGATGTTGGACTTTGAATCATGGCTTTGCGGGTTGCAGACATCCCCAAGCTGGCTCCCGCCTCACGGTGTCCAGTGGCAGATGCTGCTAGAGCTTGTGACTCTGGAATTCCCTTCCCTTTGGTTTATAATGAAATGGAGAGTAATTTGCTTCTTGGTGGTTCTAGAAGTGGAAAGAGTTGCTATAGGGTTTGGCCTTGAGAGTCTCTCTCATGAAAAGAATCATATTGATGAATGAGCTATGTCACTGATAACTCGGACTTTTCCTGAGCTTTATCCACGTGGCGTAGGGGAACACCTTGTACTTGACTTTCTCCTGGCTGGCATTTTGAGAACTTGCTATATATAACTTTTTGCTAAAGTGCCTGGAGATCCGGTGGCACTTGTCTCCTAGGTTCTCACAGTGGGCATCCTGGGAGAGTGACTGACTTGGATTAACAGAAGCAGGAAGGGAGGCAGTGCTCGGCTCTGGTCCCCGTCTCTGGAGGCCTATAGCAGCGTCAGTCCCACATGGGTCTTTGAGGGTCGAAGGCTGCGTAGTGGTGCCAGCTCTGCCCTTGTGTGGGACGCTCATGTGTCACGTGCAGAATGAGTCTAAAGAAGCCAGGCTGTGCTGTCGCCCCAGCAGAGTGTGATGAGGACCAGGGGAGAGTGTACGAGCAGGACTACGTAGGAGTGCTTCCTGCTTCTCCACGTTCCTCTTGTCTCTGCAATGTGCACAGCGAACAGTCGGACAGCAGGAACACTCGTATTCCTATATTCCAAGCTCAGAAGACTGGCCGTGAGCAATTTTCTGTGCTTGGTTCCAGCCTAGGCGATGAGTGCAGGGTGCTAAGCACTGCGAAGAGCCTAAGCCAGGTTCACTATGGGAACAGGCAGGAGCACCTGGCCCAGACAGGACAGGTAAAAGGCCAGCGGGTCATATTAGGAAAATTCTTAAGGGTGTGACAGCTAAACTGAATCCTAAAGGATGACGCAGGGCCAGCCAGGGAAGGTGGGAGTGGAAAGCAGAGCCCAGGCACAGGGGACAGCCTGAGCCCAGATGCGGTGGCCTCTGCCCTGCATGGCGTCTTGCGGGGAGTGTAAGGCTAGTCTTTTCCCCCCAGCCTGAGCCGCCTGGGCCTGATCTTGCTGTTGCTGCAGTACTCGACTGAGTTCCTCTTCCACATGGCTCGACTCTTCTACTTCGCAGATGAAAACAACGAGAAGCTGTAAGTGGGGCTGCAGGAGGCCCGCCTGCTCGGAGGCCTCCCCTGAGGCCTGGAGGGTCAGAGGGTCCCTCCCTGGGCGCACGCTGCCCGCTTACCTGCAGGCGGCGCCCTAAGGTTATTTTTTTTTCCTGGAGCATGTTATTCTAGCTATCTCATCCCTCACGCAGCGTCCTAGGCCACCCTTCAATCCTCTTCCCACTTGGGGTCCCTTCTGAAGTGGGTGAAGTTTCCTCCAAGGGCCCTAAAGGCTGACGTTTCTCTCCTGCCGTTGAGCAGATTCAATGCCTGGGCTGCCGTGTTTGGAGTCACCCGCCTCTTCATCCTCACCCTCGCCGTGCTGGCCATCGGCTTCGGACTGGCTCGCATGGAAAACCAGGCCTTTGACCCCGAGAAAGGGAACTTCAACACTTTGCTTTGCCGGTGAGTTGGGCAGAAGCCCGAGGTGGTTAGTCAGGGCTCCCTGAGCATTGCCCGAGGCCTCCTGAACTTGGCACAACTTCTGCAGAAGGTCAAGAGGTGACAGACGCTTGAGTCTCCTGCATGTTGATGTTTGGCTGGAAATCTCTGGACACGAGGCCCGAGAAGGTACCAGCCTTCTTCCTTCAAAACCATCTTCACTTCTGGCCCTGGTGTGCTCAGACCGTAATCGGGGCTGGTCCAAGCGCGAATTCCTTTACACTTGTCCAGTGCTTCATGGCACACCGAGGTGTCACACCCAGTGCCTCAGCTGATCGTTACAGCCACACGTGGGCTCTTTAAAACCATGTTCCCAGTGGCTTGGCCAGTGGCCTCCCCTCCTGGAGAGGAAGACAGTGGGGAAGCCGTGGTGTTTCTACGAGCCCGCGGGCTCGGGAGGGTGATTTGTCTGGGGTTGTTCTGCTTTTAAGTGACATGCTAGGTGAGAAGCCAGTCTTCAGGAATTATTTCACTACATCATAATTCAGTTCATTTAAATTCCACTAATATCCGTGAGGCTCACCTCAGCTTTGTTCTGTGCTGTGGACACAAAGGAGACACAGCCGTGGACCTCTCCCTAGGCATGGGAGAAGCGTGAGGCGGAGCTGGACTCACGTGTCACTGCTCCCTTCGCGTCTCCCTGGCCCGTCACTTCCCCACACCTGAAGTGTGCTAGAGCTGGAGACTGACCGAAGCTCACACTCTTCCTGGTGATGGCGGCGGTGAGGCCCAAGGTGATGGGCCACAGGAGCGACAGGGTCCCTGGCCCTGGTCCCCGGCCCCGCCCCAAGGCTGTGAGCCCGTCAAGCCCACCGCTCTGCCCTCCCCCCACAGGCTGTGCGTGCTGCTGCTGGTGTGTGCTGCCCAGGCCTGGCTCATGTGGCGCTTCATCCACTCCCAGCTGCGGCACTGGCGGGAATACTGGAACGAGCAGAGCGCCAAGCGGAGAGTCCCAGCTGCCCCCAGACTACCAGCCAGGCTCATCAAGAGGGACTGTGGTGAGTGCCAGGGCCCTTGGCAGGGAGCAGAGCCAGGCGAGGTCTGTCTGGGATGGGTGGGGAGGAGCCAGGCCCGGCTCCTCCGCGGCTCCCCAGACCAGTCCTGCGGGCTCCTCCTTCCCAGCTCCTTCCCGAGCCTGGGGCTCCTGGCTCCCTGACTGGCACGTGGCTGGGTGTGGGCCAGGGACAGATTGTAGGAGGGACTGGTCCTAACTCGGCTGGGAGCCCTGGCCACTGCGGGGCAGGGCAGTGGCTGGGTGGGGAGCTCTGGCGGGAACATGTCCTCAGGGTGGCTTCTGGACCCCGGCCAAGTTCTGCTGCTGCCGCTGCCGGCGCCCGTTCTCTGTGCTGCACGCAGCGCTGTCCTCGCCTGCCCTTTGCTCCACATGCCCGCCTGCCCCTGCCTCCCAGCGGGCTGGCTCCTGCTGTCTCAGGAATGACTCGCGGCGCCGCGGGGCTAGGTGGGCAGCAGGGCTGGGACGCCCACTTCTCCTCTGGCCCCTGCACGCTCCTCCCCACCAAGCGCCCAGGCACTGCCAGCCCTGCGCCGTCTGTCCCGCCTGGGGGCCTGTCTGCGCCAGGCTCTGTTTTTTGACTCACCTGCCTTTCTCCAGGCAGCCACCTGCTTGGCAAGGGCTCATGTGTGTCTGGATCAGACACGCGCGCAGCTGGGTGTGACGAGGAGTCGGGCCTGGCTGGCGGGGGAGGAACAGGGCATGAGGCCGCAGCCACGTGTACCTCTTTGACTTTGAGAAAGCACGCGGAGGTATTTTTAACAACAGTGGAAAGAGAGCACAATTTTTCTGCCAAATGAGTGTCAGGCATCAGAGTAAGACCTTGTCCCTACAGCCTCTTGTAGCTGTCCCTTCTGTTGCCACCGTTCCTGGGAGTTACTGAAATGGGCTGGTGCCCTGCAGGGGCCCCTGCAGAGGAACTCAGGATCCTGGCAGCTCTGAGTGAGCTCAGCGAGCTGCAGCCCCAGCCTCAGGCCTGGGCGGGCGGGCCTGTGCCTGCTCCTCAGTTTTCCTGTGTGCCACCCCCAGGCCCCTCCTGCTAAAGGACAGAGCTCGAGCTCCTCAAACAGGGCCACTTGTCCAAGACACTGGGGAAAGCAGGAACCGACTGGGAGCTGTCTGCTGGTCTTCCTTTGCTGTGGGAAGCTGTGGCCCAGTGTCCGTCTGGCTTGTCCCCACCTCCCCACTGCTGCTTTGGTCCCGCAGAAACGCCACACGTGTTTGTCTCTCTCCACCTCCCAGGTTACCACGAAAATGGAGTGGTGAAGGCAGAGAATGGAACCTCCCCACGGACTAAGAAACTCAAGTCTCCTTAAGGCCAAAGTGCGGAGAACAGGAATCCTCTTGGTGGGGGCGCAGCAGGGGACGAGGAGCCCGGCCCCTCCCTGCCTCCGCCCTCCTGCTCGTGGTGCTCGTCTCAGCGGCAGAGACCCGTCTTCAGCGAGGGGTTTCTCCTTCTTGCTTCCTGGCTTTCGCTTCTTCGTCCATAAACCATTCTCAATAAAGCCAAACTCTCTTTCTCTCCCTCAGGCTGCCTTGCGTCCTCTCCCCTGCCCTGTGCCGGGCCTTCTAGAAGCCCAGGTTCTCAAGGCTGTCTTTTTCTTTGCCTTTTCTTTCTCTTCGTTCCTGGCTGCTGCTTTCTCTTCTACTTTCTCATTTCACCTGATCGTGCAATTTTCTGTGTCTGATTTTTGCAATGAGAGGGAGCTAAGATTGCAGTCCTGTCTGTGAGTCCCCAGGACCTGTCTGTCTGGAAGCCTCGTGCCAAGGAGCCTCCAGCCGGGGCCAGCAGCAGGCCCTTGGTGTCCCCCTGTGGAGGGGCAGGAGGAGGAGCGCCCGGCCCCCCTGGATCGTAATGTCCTTGGTGCTGATGAACTGAGGAGATCCGTGACCAGTTCTGCACGTACCACCGCGAGGCACGGCAGCCGCTGCTGGCTGTAAACGCCAAGGCTTTTGGCTTTGGGACCTGACGACTCAATCCAGAAGGATGGTGTTAACTCCGTTGGGTCTCGTGACTTACCAGTGGCTGGGCAAGGACGCTGCTCTGTGGGGGAAGCACTGAAGGAGGACAAGTCTTCCCGCTGTGGGGAGCGAGAGCAAAGCGTGTGAGCAGCAGCTCTTCCAGAAAGGTAATGGCGGCGGAAACGACGCAGAAGTCGACCTAGGCCTTTCTTCAGCAGTCCCAGCTGCAGTTGCTTTTCAGCCGTTCACCAGCATTCAAAACCAAACCAAACCAAACAGCCGTGTGCAAACCTGCCAGAGAGCCGCTGGTCCTAAGCTCAGAACCAGCCGCCCTGTCAGGAGCCAAGCTCGCTGCCTCGACTTTGTCTCTGGCTGCGGAAACACTAAGCCCCAAGGGCTCCAGCCCCATGATGGGCCCCTGGTGTCCCAGGGGGGTCACCTGGACTATTCTCACTCTGGCCTCACTAGCTGAGTGTTCTTTGGAATTGTTGTTATTTGCTGATGTTTGTTGAGCACACCTCTAGCATTTTGGACTGCGTGAAGCCAGGACTGACTCCAGGTCACTCTCCTAGTTAGAGGGTAGGAGTCTTTTTGCCCTCCTCCCTCACACATCCTTTCCCCTCCTTTCCCCCTGAAGACAAGGCCTCCGAGTCCTTATGGTGCCTTGAAAGGACTTCCAGCAGGGGCGGTAGACTGTAAAAGGTCCTAATTAAGAACCTCGGAACTCTGAGCTGAGGCGAAGGGGAGCAGTTCCTGGTGGGCACGGGAGTGCTGGGTCATTGGTGTACTGGTCCTCTTTCTGACGTCAGGTAGAAACTAAACCTTGGATTTTTATCCAAGAAGGGGGAAATGGGTCTTTTCATCCAAGCAGCTCCCCTTCTCCAAGTCACTTACATCACAGACAAATTTTAGCTTTCCAGTAACTGAGGGATTTGTTTCCTAACACCGTTGTAGACCATCTCTCTGTCCAAGGTAAGGTTGCAGAAACGGGAAGAACTATGCTGGGCTTCTTTTGATTACCCCTGGGAAGTGGGACAGTGTTTCTGAAAATATGCGTTTCTCCCATCCCTCCCTTCCCTTCTCTGACACTTGTCTAGGCAGCACGGCAGAACTCTGGTAAAAGCGTCGCTTGTAGCTTGGTACCAGCACAGCAGAGCTGATCAGGAAGCAACCGCCTTAGCCATTTCAGTCACACAGCCCTGACACAGGCTGACGCTGAGGTCGTACTCCCTGCCTTGCCTGGGAACTGCTCATGGAGGGAGCGTTCAGCCAGCAGCCTGCTAAGCCCACCTTCCTCCCCCGTTAGCCTGGGTCCCCTCTCAGCTGTGTCACTGGCAGGGCCTCACATGCTTCCTGCCGGAGGCCTGTCCCTCTCGGTGAGCCCAGGTTGAAGTGCTGAGTGGCGTGCCTTCCACAGGTACGTACAGCGCCCTTGCGACGCGCCCAGCGCTGGGGAGGTGGTGAGCAAAGCCGCTGACGTCTTGCCCTCAAGCAGCCTCCATCCTCATGTGTGTAGGTTTTCGCGGCTCTGTCCCAGGACACCCGGGTGCCATAGATGACATGGCTTCCTGTTCCTGAAGTCTGCAAGCTTCAGTGCTGCCATATATTGTGCCTTGGGTGCATTCCCACCCACCCGGTGTCTGGGGTGGGCTTAGGCTGGCTCTGCTTCCCACGGACAAGGGTGTGTTCAGGGTTTGTTGATGTAAAAAAAAACAAAACAAAACCCTGAGACCATGAGTAAGGCTGGCATCTCGCCAGCCTGGGCTTCAGGGACATTTTTGGGGGGGTTTAGGGGTACTTTGTCACCTCCCAGCCAGCCTCTCTGGCGCATTTATTTCACAGCAGAGCCAAGTCTTTGGCAGGTTGACGCGAACCATGTTGCCAGAGCTGAAATAATTCCACTTCAGCCTGTGAGCCTGTTGGGCTTGCTTGTTCTAGTTTTGGTGACTTTGGCTACTTTCTTCTGTTTTACGCATGGTCTCCTGTCCCCAAAGTGCCAAGCCACTTGCGAAGGCCCTGCCATACTCTTCTAAGTTTGAGAGGCCGGCTCAGCACCATTTGCCAAGAGCAGGAGAAGAGATGTAACCTACCTCAGCACCTGCGGCCTCTCGACATCCCCGACTGGCCGGCGCGTGTGGGGGGCCCACAGGTGGCAGTGGCAGGAGAGGGAGGCTGCCCCGCTGGATGGGGGCATCCCGTGCGGCCGGTCCCCCTCCTCGGAGCTTCAGTGCCGGGAAAGCTATTTTTACCTTCCAGGCTCTGACAGCCGCACTATTAATAGGTTACATGTGTTCCTCTTGAAAGTAGGGGATGGTTCTGGGCAAAAGGGGAGCGGGCTGAGCCAGGGGGGGAGTTGCTGCCACTCTCCCATGAGTCAATTCTCACCCGACGTGTGCCTGGGCCGCCAGACCTACGTGGTTGCTGAGAACCTTGTCTGTTCCTGTCCCAAGGCAGAACTTAACATCTGAGAAACCAAAACAGATGTCTGTGCTCCGGACCCCTCACAGATGCTTGTCATGACTAGACTCCCTGGCACCCCGAACGCTGCTGCTGCCTGGGACAGGTGTGTGCTTCTGGGCTTTCTTCTGGGACCTCCTTCCTCAATTCCTCGCGACCTTTCTTCCTAAACAGTGAATTAAGAGGCCGGGTCAGAGAGCGCATCCCCTCCCAACATAGAAGTTGTGTTCCGTGGAGGCTTTAATTAGAAGTGGCTGGGAAAGGCCTGGGTTTGGGCTTCCTTCATGGGCTTCAGCCTCCACAATCTGGTTTTCCCAGGCCTGGTGCGAGAGGAAGTGGGGGAGAGGAAGTGGGGGCGTCTGGACGTAACTGATTGCCTGGGGCCTCGGTGTCACAGGTGAACAGGCTTCAGCCCTTGATCTTCTGAGGCTCTCTTCTCGGTCACTGGAGACAGTGCTGAGAGCCTGGGGGTCAGGACGACCGCGTCGTTCTTCTTCCTGCCTGCGACCTTCTGCGCTCAGGCCTTGTCCTCAGGAGAGGGCTGTGGGGATTACTGGAGCATTAGGTCATTGTCAGATGACTTGAAAACCTAAATGGAATCCCTCTGTAGCCCGTGGTTGTCCCAGTGAGGGAGACTTTACCAGCTTCTCACTCTTCACCCTACTTCACCTCGCCAAAGGCTGAAAAAGACCACTCCTCCCCAGGGAGAGTTGCCTCACTCTTGTGTGGAGGTCCCCGGATTAGCAGAGCTGTGCAGAAGAAAAGCATTCGGATTTGCAGGCTCCCTGTGGCCTTTTGCTCAGCAGCCCCTGCCGAGTTTTTGTCCTGAGCAGATCCTTTGTGTGTGTGTATAGCAAGTGCCTTACTTTGCCGTGTGGTCTTCACTTGTACTGCGTGGCCAGCCCCCAGCCGCCAGGGCTCTAGAGCTGTTTGTCATATGCAGCTGAGGAAACCACACCTCAGAACAGTTACATATAAAAGGGACACGGATTGTGACAGTTTTGTCTCATTCATTTCTGACACCCTCCTTTCCCGTTGCATCAGGGTCCAGTGTGTTCTCAGTGTTGTTCCTGGTTTCTCCCTTGTGTCGGTTCTCTTGTGGCCTGCTGGGTGGCTGAAGGAGCCCGTGAGGTGGCCCAACCGTAGACACCTGTGCCTCGTACCCATTAGGGAAGCTCAGAGACTCCCAGAACCGCCCCCACCCCACCCCCGTGCCTCTGGCTCCACACGGCAAGCCCTGCTCTTCCAGTCGCCTCTATCCCAGATTAAAAACATAACCATAATCCTCTTCCGATCTATTTTGCTTCCCATTCAACCCAAAGTTTCTGTGAGAAAGGTGTTTACTTTTCCTTCCCAGTCTGGAGTGTTAACGCATAGATAACGCATTTGACAGGTGGTCTAGTCTGGCTGCCGCGTACCTGTTTGAGCTCCTGATTCAGTGTTACCTTGTGTTAGTAGCAGCGACCCTCTGCCCTGCCCCTGGCCTGTCTTTCCTCACTCTACCGGGTTGTGCAATAACTCTCCCAGCCGGTGGTCTCTTCCACAGGCCTTTCTGTCCCTTCCAGTTCCCTGCAAGTGGGGGAGAGATGGGACCCACGGGAGCGGTGGTCGTCATCCCTTACAGAAGAAATGTCAGCCACTTTCCTTCTGTTGCTGTCATTCTTGTGGTCCTGGGTGGGTTTCTGTGGCACTCTTGTAGAACATGTAGCATCATCTTAGAAGTCCATGTTTTTTTTTTTTTTTTTTAAATCTGTTGAAGAGGAAAAACCCATCCTCGGGCATAAATCAGTGTCCAGGAATAAGATCTGTTGTGATGCCCATGACATCACTGTCACTCTGCCTAAAAGCATTCCAGAGCTGCTTGTTCACGTGGAGAGGAAGGAGATTTTTCCAAGAATCAGCCACAGGTGGATAGCCCTGTTCACCTGATAGGATCTGGCTGTGATAGTGAGAACCACCGTTTCCTTGAGTGTGTATGTGATGAGACTGTAAACCTCATATTTCAGTTCCTCTGTTTAATAAACATCTGAAGGATGAGCTGAGGCTGCTGGTGCCCTGAGCAACTCATAATGCAAATGTGGACAGATTGTCTCTGTGTTTTTCTGCTTTAGCCTGTTCATGTTATGGACCAAATTACAACAAGGAACTCAAGGAAAATTTGTACCTGCCATATTTATGCTTTCATGTACAAGGGTTGAGGGGAGGGGTGTCTTTTTACTTTTGGTGAACTTTTTTTCAAAATCATTTTTCCACTGTTTCTGTCTGGTTTTAAAACAAATTACAGTTTTGTATGGATTTTTTAAATGTACATTTTGAAACAAATGATCAAATATTTTCTGAAATAACTGAATAAAAGGCATAGAATTATCAGAATAATTGTCTCTGATGTAATTCCTTGACAAGCTTTTATATAGTAGTGCTTTTTAATCTGGACGCTTAATGTTTAGTTTTACTGGAAAAATGAGTTGCATCCATTTTAGCCTGTGTCTAATATTTTTCAGTTAGTCATTTCTTACGTATCTTGAGATACATTTGTCCGTTGTGGTGCTATGAATTAGGAAATTGGAATTAAAGATAGTCAGTTACATCAAGTCCTGGATAGTAATATGCAGCATTTTATTTGACTCTGCAACAGTGAAGTGGAAAAAGGGGTTTTCTTAACACGGAGTTGGTGGGTAGGAAGCTCCAGAAAGAAGCACATCATCCTCAGTGCCTGCTCTACCATGAAGTAGTTTGGCTTGGAGGAGATGGGGTTAGTTTGCGTGTAAAGCCACCAAATGTGCTGGTGTTGACTAGAACACATCTAAATATTAGTAACGATGGCAGGCAGTGGGGACTGCTGGTGTCGCTTCGATGGCCTGCTTGCCCATAGCTGTCTGCTGCATTTCCGGAACCATCTTTGGAGAGAGCTCAGGAGATGAGTGCAGTTACAGGGGGCAGTTAGCCAAGGATGCCCACAGGGTGTGGGAATTAAAGAGGGGGACATTTACTTGAGGTGAAGGTGAGTGGTACTGATGGAGGGCAAGTTTTGGTGCACACTTGGGTTTTAGTCCTGCTCTGCCATGAGAAGCTGCGTGACCCAGAGCAGTGAATCTTTCTGAGCCCGTTTGCTTATCTGTGTCGTAAGAATTTTATTTTTGTTTTGCAGGTAAAACTTAGAGATACTGAAGGCTAATGGTACATATACAGCCCTCAGTAAATTGATTTTATTTGTTTAATGAACCTGATCATACTCTTGCGCCGGCAGGATATTCAGGAATCACTTACCCAAGTGACCCTTGATTCTCTGGAAACATTTAGAGAAGTCTTCTCTATCTATTGGTCCCAAATACCCTCAATGCGTACAGATCATGGGTTTGATACACCTTAAAGGTATTTTCAAGGCCCCCTGGTGGCGCAGATAGGGTACAGGCCCAGGCCTCTGAGCAGTGGCTCATGCACAGCCAGTCTTCACCCACAAGGCACATTTTACTAGCCCTGGCGCCACAAGCCGCCCTAAACAGCCTTAGACAAAGCTTTCAGTTAGATCTGATAGCTGCAGCTACCAATGTGTCTCCACTGCAAACACTAATAGGTAATGCTCATTCATCCTCTCTCTCTCCAACTCCCTGGTGGCCAATTTGACGTGATGGTCATTTCTGCCTACTGCAGTATTGCTTGCTGCAGGCTAATGCTCAGCTCTCTTCCACCACCTGAGTCCCAGACTCCAGATGTCTGTCAGCTGTGACTGTAGCATAAGTAATCAGTGGCATCTAATGGCTACACTGCCATTTAGGATGTTAGTAGGGAAAGTGACTTGCTCTGACTTTTTTGGTTCCTACACTTGCTGCCTTGTATTAATATAAACTAACGGGTGAGCGGTGAGAGCACAGATACCACGTAGATGACCTGCTGGCCTCGGTCTTTCATGAAGTAGCTTTTATACCTGGTATTGGTGCTGTCAGATCTCATTTTCTCAATCTTGGGTAAACTTGAAAGGGATGCATGGTGAGGGGCAGACAGCAAGCTTAAGAAATGTATGTGAATAGTACCAACCTCATTCAAGAGGCTCTCTCTGAGACGCTTCTAACAATTACAGTGGGGCTGACATTAATACCGGTCCCCATTATATTCAATAGAAAGATATCTATATTTTATCTTGTGGAAAAGACATAGGAAAATAAAAGAAGAGATCAGTGGTCAGAACTGAGGTTAAAAGGGCTATGAGCACTTGGCTTTCAAAGAGTGGGTAAGAGGATATTAAATGAGGCTTTTCTAATTCTTCATTTTGCCTGAGGCCTGAAGCTGAGGAAAAAAATTGGCAAGTATCTCCACATGCTGCAGATCGCTGCAGATCTGTGAAAGATTTGTAGAGGAGGGCCCCAAAGCTCCTCTTTCCCAGGAGGCAGGAGTGATGAAGAAAATACTGGTGCGTGTGGGTTTCTTGAAAGGGGCTGTCAGAGTGCTGTGGCTCTGCAAGGTAAGTGAGGGGTGCTTTAACAGACTCAGGGCTTGACGCCTGGCTCCCAGAGTTTGGACAGCACAAGACTTGGAATGCCTAGTTCTCAGCTAAAGCGAGTCTCAAAGAAAGGGTTCGAGCTGCCTAACTGCATGGCCAAGAGAGCTACGTGGGTGAGAACACTGGGCACAGATGCACACTCTGGAAGGGTGTGTCAGCCTGAAAGGGCCCCCATCCAAGAGGACCTCTTGAGAGGATTAGAAGGAACTTGAGCACACTGTTAGAGCTGGGGCAGTCAGGTGGAGACTGGACCATCCACATTCAAGAAGGGTGCACTAGGTTTCCTGTGAGAAAGTGTTTTTCTAAGGACTCATGAAAAAAAAAAACAAAGAGTGCTCTGGGGGAGAGAAAGAGCCAGCTTTTGGGCACATGTCACTCCGAGAGCCCCACCCAGATTGACATTACCAGCTGCAGAAATAAGACTTTGCCCTTTTTCTCTGGCTTCTACCCCTTAACCCTTCCCAGAGCCTACAAGGGCTAGAGACAGCAGCGTGGCTGAAGAGAAACAAAGGGAGCAGAAGACAAAAGGAAGGAAGAAGAAACCCACTATACCTGCCCTAACAGACACACTTCACTATGGGCTTCTAAGCCTGGGGCAGGAAGAGGAGAGCTTAATAATTTTTAGACTGAAATAAACTTTTAAACACAGTCTTGGCCAGGTATGGTGGCTCACACCTGTAATCCCAGGGGACTTTGGGAGTCCATGGCAAGAGGACAGCTTGAGGCCAGGAGTTCGAGACTAGCCTGGACAACATAGCAAGACTCCATTTCTAAAATAGTGGCGTGTACCTGTAGTTCCAGTTACTCAGGAAGCTGAGGCGGGAGGATCTCTTGAGTCCAGGAGTTCAAGGCTGCAGTGAGCTATGATTGTCCCACTGCACACCAGCCTGGGCAGCAGAGCGAGACTCTGTCTCTAAAAAAATAACTAAATAAAATAAATACAGAACTTAAGCTTAATGATTTTTCTACTTTGCAATGGGTTTATCGGGGTATCAAATAAATTTTTGACTTGTGATACTTTTGACTTATGATGGGTTTATCAGGCTGTGACCCTGTTGTAAGTTGAGGAGCATCAGTACTTGGAAATGAGACTTTTAAAAAATAGTGCGAGTAAAATAAAACATAGGTTCTTCCTGTGATAATAGCCTAGAGCAGAAAAGAGGTCAACATAATACATTTACAACCCTTTTAATAAGCTGGAGGTGGCTTAGCTCATTAGGAAAGGGAAGACCAAGGGAAGTTCCCCAGCAGTTTTGAGAGGGCCCAGGAATGCTGTATTCTATATCACTCTTTCCTCATTCATGCCACATTTTGGGTGGCAGGGAGGAATTCGAGATGGCATTTTTAAAGATGAATTTGGTGGCTGACTTCAACCAAAGAGCAGCCTTCGTTCTAAAAAGCCACTGATGGCTATTAGAGAACCAGTAACTGCTATTAGTCTTTCTCTCCTATATCAAGGCCAGGCTCTCTAAAAGGAATATTTATTAAATCTCTTTCTCTCTCTCTTTTTTTTTACTACAACCCATACCAACAAATACATTTTATTATACATCATGATCCAATAAATACTCAGTTGAAACAGAAGTTTCATGAAAAAAAAATACCCTACTATGAGTACCACACTGATATTTTCTATTATATTCCCCTTTTTAAATGCAGGTCTACTAATGGGCCTAGAACCACAGTTTGAAACACATGTGGAATATTTCCCTACAATATTGGAGCAGACAGATGGGTAGCGGTGGGGCCGTTGGCTAGCAGCAACAGCAATAATGTGCGCTCATTTCCAACACCCCAAATGATGCTTCTAGCAAATATCATCATTCTTCCTTCCTGCTTTTAATCATTCTATGTCCGTATTAGTCAAGGTTCTCCAGAGAAGCAGAACCAATAGGATTCAGGTGTGTGTGTGTATTTATATATACATATGTATATACACACACACACACACACACACACACACACATACAGAGAGACAGAGATTTATTATTATAAGGAACTGGCTCACAATTACAGAGGCTGACAAGTCCCAAGATCTGCAGGGTGAGTTGGCAAGATGGAGACCCAGGAGAGCTGAGGGTGTAATTCCAGTCCGAATCCAAAAGCCTGAGAACCAGGGAAATGATGGTGTTGCTCTGGTCTGAAGGGCAGCAGGCTGGAGACCCAGGAAGAATTAATGTTTCAGTTTGAGTCTGAAGGGAGGAAGTGGCCATGTTGCAATTTGAAGGCAGTTAGGCAGGAGGAATTCTCTTGTTTTGGGGAAGGTCAGGCTTTTCGTTCCATTCAGGCCTTCAAATGATTGGGTGAGGCACACCCACATTAGGGAGGGCAATCTGCTTTACTTAGTCTGTTAACTCAAATGTTAATCTTATTCAAAAACACCCAGAATAATGTTTAAATGAAATATCTGGACACTCTCTGTTCAATCACGTTAACACATAAAATTAACCATCACTACACCCCTATCACCCCAAATAAGGCACCAATCTTAGGGCTTATAAGATCCAATTTATTAATAATTTAGACTTTAGTAGTAGTGAAATACAAGAACCAAAAAAGAAATATAAGTTCAGGAACTCTATAAATGCCTCTATGAAAAGTACAAGGTATATTTCAAAGTGTAGGTCCAAACATCAAAAAATTGTATTGCATTCTCTCATCAGCCAGGTCAGTTTGCAAAAGCACGGACAAAGTTATAGTAGTCAATCTTGCCTTCTCCGTGAGAGCACATCCTGATTAACTGCAGAAGAGAGCAAAGAGAACAGGTGAGACAGACCTGCAGGGCTTCCTTCAGTTTAAGTGCAGAGTGCACGTATATATAATGCTTGCGAAGCAGTTCAGAATTTGTATATCCTCAGCTGATTCTGAAATGATCCCGTGAACCTGGTAGGTAGGTCAGACATTATCACCAGCTTATACTTAATGAAACCACAGCTGGACAGAGTAAATGGCCTGCCCAAGATTTCAAGAATAACATTCATATTTATAAGAGCATTGTCATTTTCAACCACTTTTCATTGTTTTTATATTCAAATACAAGACTTTGTCCACCCAGCTCATATGGAGTAAGACTTTTAAAATAGCAGGCTTCTGTTACCACAGCCTAATGAAAGAATCTAGTTATGCCACTGCTCAAACCGTGTCCCCTGGAACTCAGGGGACTGAGTGGTAACTCAGTGGTAACTCTGTCAGGTGACTGGGAAGAACTGATCTGCTGTGGTTATTTTTATAAGACATGTGCAAATCTGCCCCACCCACCCCTTCCCTGTTCCACTTGCCGATGACTGTCATTCTTCTCTCCCATGTCGGTTCCCACGTCAGACAGTATCAATGACTTGAAAATCAAAAGTTGAGCATGTTGTCAATCTAAGGTTTGGGGGGCTAACTGGGTGTTTAGCCCACATGAACAAATACCCTTCCATCTGCCCTCCCCTCTTCCCTGCTAATGTTTCTGTCTATGAAAATCCTCACCTCCAACCTAGTCATTTTAGCCCTAAACAAAACCCTTTCCTAAATGACTCTTAAATTCTGAACATTTCTTTCAGCTAAAGGATCTTTCAGAGGTCTACAGAACAATGTTCTTAATCAGTGAGAATGTCTTGATAATAAGCCAGAGTCCTTGGCAATTGTGAGGAAGATTTTGTTGTGACTTTCAAGGGAACCCTGCCTATAGGGATTTATAATGAAGAAAAGGCATGAAACTCCCCCTTCGACTCACTCATGAAAATTCTAGGAGGAAAATTTCCATGCTCTTTCTCCATTTGCAGCTGGCCACGCTACCCCTACTGACAGATGGCACTGTCTCTGGGCAGTGGTCAGCCCTCTTCCATGCCAGCCCTGCTGATGGGCCAGTGTAGGCATTGGCTGTGAGGGGTACCAAACACTGCCAACCATCCTGCCCCATCAACTTGTCTTTGAGTCTCCCTTTGGCAGCTCCCCCCTCATTGCCTCTGTTGCCCTACTTCAGCCCTGACATGGCCGACCGACCACTCTGTGCTGTCTGGCCCCAGGCCCACTCAAAGAGATGCCCCGCGACAGCAGTTAGAAAAGAATGCCAATGCTACAATCAGGGGGAAATACCTAATCAGGACAGAATAGGAGACTTGATTTGAACATCCTAAACCTGCCCCAGTTATAATGAAATATACATGCAATTGCCTTTAGGAAAGAATAATCAATGTTTGGCTTCTGTAATCGACCTGGAAAAGTAATTCATACTGACCTCCTTAACCGAGGAGTCATCAATTGGGACATTAAGAGATTGACAGATTTTGAAGAACATCTCTCTGTCCACATATCCTGAAGCTTCCTTGTCATAAACTTGAAATGCCTCACGAATGTTGTCTTTGCATGAATGATCTTTCAGTTGCTTCTGGATTTTGTCTATTAATGCTTCCATTTCTTGCACACCTGGATCCTCTTCAGTTTGCTTGCTATAAAGAAAGGAAGGAAATCACTGGATGTGGTATTTATTCTTAACCAATCTTATCTCAGTGACCAAAGTTCTCACTTGATGAGGTTGGGGAAGCTTCTAATGACAAACAGCTTTGACGCTGAGCTGACCAATAACTGGACACTTGCCCATGGGGGCTGATGGCTGACTGCCACGTCAGGAAGGTCTGACTGGGGGGCCGTTTTTGAACTGCCTCCCTTTCTACTGTTTGCAGCACAAGAAGTCAAATCTAATACCACCACCATCCCAAATCTGGTATTTGTGGGAATCACATTATTGTCTCTTACTGCTGTTGCAGATTAATGTTACCTCATCTAAAAATAAATGCCTGAGTATTTAAATATATATATATAAAATCACACGGCCAGGAATCTCTGGCAGTTTTAACATTTCCGTTCCAGTTCACACTGAATTTTGTGACAGGTTATCTGTGGAAGTTAAGAGACTGCTCTGTGTGGTGGAGTGAAAGTTTAGGCTTAGTATTTACTGAAATGAAGACAGATTAGTAACAGAGCATTAGGAAGAGAGAGGTCTATCCCTTCAAAACACAACCACAATAAGTAGAAGCTCAATTTTAATTTCCTCTGAACATGAAGATACAGTTTTTTTTTTTTTTTTTTTTTTTTGAGACAGAGTCTCACTCTGTTGCCCTGGCTAGAGTGAGTACCACGGCGTTAGCCTAGCTCACAGCAACGTCAAACTCCTGGGCTCAAGTGATCCTACTGCCTCAGCCTCCCGAGTAGCTGGACTACAGGCATGCACCACCATGCCCGGCTAATTTTTTCTATATATTTTTAGTTGTTCAGATAATTTCTTTCTATTTTTTTTTTAGTAGAGACGGGCGTCTCGCTCTTGCTCAGGCTGGTCTTGAACTCCTGAGCTCAAACAATCGCCCGCCTTGGCCTCCCAGAGTGCTAGGATTGCAGGCGTGAGCCACCGTGCCCGGCCCTTAAGTTTTAAAATTAATGAAATTTAGAGCTGGAAAAGACTCTCTCATATTTCATCTTCATAAATCCTTTTGGAATAAAATGGGTCCAAATAAACTCAGTAAGCACATTTCTCTTTTTCAATGATGATAAAACAGACGTGAAGACCCTAGTGACTTATCCTAGATCCCATGTCAGAAGCAAGACCAGAACTCACATCTCACTACAGTTTCAAAATGTTCTTTCAAGTATGCCCAATCCCCTCTTACTGAATCCTTCTCCTTCCAGGACATCAAAACTATCAATCCACCATTGCTTTTCTGTGCTGATTTTCTTATATAATAGTCAAAAATTCCACTATTACATATAGCTTCTTTTTAACTATTTCCCCGTTTTACCTGTCGGCAGCCCTTGCTGGGGAAGGTATACAGTGGTATAACCTTTCACGAACAATTTGGAAAAATAGAGCAAAAGCCCAGCAAATAATATGAAATTATTTATCCTAAGGAAATAACCATGGATTGTATGCAAGATACATCTATAAGACTGTTTTGAGACAGCCTAAATATCCAAAAATAGGGAATTAGTTAAATAATGTACACTACAATCAAGAAATGGAATAGTAATGCAGCCATTGACAATGCTGCAGAAAGAGTAGAAAGATATATTTTTAGTGAGAAAATCAAGGCACAAAAGTATGTATAGGACGCTAACTCCTGTGTAAAACTTGTGGGGGAATAAGAGTATATATTTAAAGTTGCTTATATTATGTAAAGAAACTCTGGGAAGATATACAAAAAAAATGAAAGAGGTAGTTAGTTATGGGGAATGGAGGGTAATAAATAGGTAGGTGGAAGATGGGGTGGGAGCAAAACTTTTCATTGGGCCCTTCGTGTGTGTGTGTGTGTGTGTGTGTATACATATGATCCATGTGAATATAATATCTACTCAAAAAATTAAACTATTAATGTTCCATAAAATACTTTAAGATATCAGAAATGTTCATGATAAACTCTCAAGTGAAAAAAGCCAGTAAAATAGTGCTATAGTTTGGGTGTTTGTCCCCTCCAAATCTCATGTTGAAATGTGATTTCCAGTGTTGGAGGTGGGGCCTACTGGGAGGTGTTTGAGTCATGGGGACAGATCACTCATAAATGGCTTAGTGCCCTCCCTGCAGTAATGAGTTCTCGCTGTATTAGTTCTTGAAAGAGCTGATTGTTTAAAAGAGCCTGGCACCTCACCGCTCCCCAATCTCGTTCCTCCTCCTGCCATGTGACATGCCTGCTCCTCCTTTACTTTCCACCTTGCTTGGGAGCTCCCTGAAGCCCTCGCCAGAAGCAGATGCTGGTGCCATGCTTCTTGTACAATCTGCAGGATTGTGAGACAAATAAACTTTCTTTTTTTAAAAAATTACCCAGTCTCAGGTATTCCTTTATAGCAACGCAAAATGGAGTCAGACAAATAGTATTACAGAATTATTCCATTTTATATGCATATTGAAAAACAACAAATTAGATGCAGTCATTTCTGAGTTATAAGATTTTCAAATATTTTTGTTTATTTCCATTTGTATTACCTAAATTTTTTTTCCCTAAATTTTTTTATTCTGGACATGTGTTACTTTTGTAGTCATACAAAAACAATAAAAATCCCCAATATCTAAATGCTCTCTCACACCATTTATTATAGAAGCAGAATATGTTTATCTGATAAGCATAATTCCAATCATATATACTAAATTATGAATGACCTCCAACGGAGCTATTTTAGTGGCAGAAAACAGTTAAACCTCAGTCTTCCCCATGTTCCCAAGAATTAGAGTCATGGAGCATATGAAGTTAAAATGTGATCATCCAATCATTTTGAGAATGAGAAAATAACTCTCCCTCCCCTGAAGAAGTTGTACACACCTATTCCCTTCATACCCCAGGGAAAGTACCCATGGCATCTGCTGCCTTTGAGCAAGATGAAGTAAATTCACAGATAGATAGCAACAGGTGGTACTGTTTAAGGCAAAGCTAGTTAAAGTTACAGCCCCTACTTTATTGCCAGGGCCCAAGTCAGGGCCTGTTCTACAGGAAAGCTGCAAGTCCCAGGACAAGGTTTGTTCCCGTGGGAGCGCAGGGGCCAGCAGGTTATGCTTTAAAGGGACTGCCAACTGAGAGGCAGCTAGAGGTCCCAAAATGCTGGGTAAAGACTCTGTGCCAAGCTCGCCGATGCCCTGCCTTTACTTTCCATAAAAGTGAATGTGAGTTTTATGGAGTGACTAATCTCCCTTGCTGAGAGGGACGTCACAGTTTTCTGCCTGTTCTTAGAATATTTTGCTGTGAGTATTCTGGCAAAGTCTTCCACTTAGCAAGAACTGAGTGGAATTCACATTTTCTTAAAAAGCAAACAATTTGTAATCCTGTTCTTCCTTACCTATAATATTTCTTTTTGGTAGTGGGAAACTCTGACACTATAACATTGTGTTAGACTTTAAAGTGGCCATTTCAGTTGCAAAGATTCAGCATGGAACCCCTGGCCTTGACCTTAGCTCTTGATCTGTGACCCAAGGCCATCCTTTGAGCCCATGAAGACAAACCCACTCCCAGGACAGGCAGCCACTTGCCTAGAGAGCTTCAGGTGGTCAAGAGTCTTTGCTGAATAAGAACATCCTGATTTCCTGGTGCTTTTCTCTGGCAAAGCAAAGCAGATTTTAATGGATTCAAAATCTCATCTTTGACACTTAAAGGCTGCATGATCTTGACTAAATTACTTAACTGCTCTGTAGCTCAGTTTCTTCATCTGTAATATGAGAGTTTTTAAAGGAAGCCACCTCATAAAGGTTGTTGTGATAATTAAATGAGTTATTACATAGAAAGCTTTTAGTGCCCGATGTAGCAGATACACAACAAATGTTAGTTTTTAACAAAGTTCCTTTGGCAGTCCTGGTAGAAACATTCGTTCACCCATGTGACAACTATTCATCGGGCATGTAAGGTTCAACGCAGGTGTTGGCAGAGGAGAGGAGTAAAGTGTTGAGTATGACAGCAACCTGTCTTTAGTAAGGATCCTTGCTCTCTGTTTGTGGGGTTAAGACACAGACCTTAAAATCATTAACAGAAAGGAGAAATTTACATCACCATTTAAGAAGGATGTAGAGGATGAGAGAGTCAGAAAGAGCTGAACTGAGGAAGTGGCATTAGACCTAGGCCTTGAAGGATGTGAGAACTTGGACACGCAGAATGAAATAAAGGGACTACAGATGATGGGAACAGCCTGGGGAAAGGCAGGAAGAAAGGAATGCTTGAAGTTAATGTAATAAATCTGTTTGTCTGGAGTGCAGTGTATGTGAAAAGGTGAACCAGAACTCTTAAGTCAGACGGTCATTTGGAGTCACACTATAGAGTTTCTTGGATATTAGGCTGAGAACTTTTGAATTTTATTTTTGCGTGATAGCAACTTGTTAAAAGTAGTGAGTCCAGGTATGGTAGCGGACGCATGAAATCCCAGTACTTTGGGAGGCCAAGGTGGGAGGATCACTTAAGGCCAGGAGTTCAATACCAGCCTGGACAATGTATTGAGACCTTGTCTCTGCAAAAGATGAAAAACAAAAAAACTTAGCCAGGTGTGGTGGCACATACCTGTAGTCCTAGCTTCTTGGGAGACTGAAGAGGGAGGAATGCTTGAGCCCAGAAGTTGAAGGCTGCAGTGAGCTATGATCACGCCACTGCCAATATCCAAGATGACTGGTTTGGCAATAGTGTGTGAAATGAATTAAGGAAGGGAGAGAGGGGGATGGGAAGATGAGGTAGATGCTTTATGGAAACCTAAGGTAAGGAGTGACAGGAGTGTTGGCAGACACTGGTGCTTACCTGCCCAATATTCATCCTCTCTTTAATAAAGCCCTTATTTCATTTGGAGCAGCAATTAGGAGTGATCATGTGATACAGCCCAGCCAATGAGATGTAAGCAGAGGTTCATAGGTGGGGCTTCTGGGAAAGCCCTTTAAAAATAGGAAAGTCATGGCAAGATTGGTTCTTTGGTCTTTTACCCATTATTCTTTCCCTCTCTCTGTCTAGAATATAAATGCAATGCTGGAGATGGAACATTCACCTTGAGGCCGCAGAGTGATAAGCATGAGGACAAAAGCTACTTGCTAAGGATGTCTGAGTGATGACAGAGAAGTCAGGTCCCTGATGGCATTGTAAAACCACCACACCAGCCTGGGACTGCCTACCTTGAGACATTGCGTTACATCAGAAACATAAAATTCCAGTGGGTTAAGCTTGTAAGTTTGTTTCTGTTGTGAGTTTGTTGTTATCATGTGAAGGAAAATGTAATTCCTAACAGACAGAGTGTTTTAAATTAAGAAATGGTGGCAAGAATGAAAAGGAGAAGTCAGAGGCAAGAGATACTGTAGAATGAAACAAAAGAGCTTAGCAACTTATTGGATATGGTGCAAAATAGAAGTCAAGTGTATCTCCAAGATTTCAAATCAAGATAAATGGGAAACTGATGTCATTACGAGAAAGAGGGGAATTAGCATTTGTGATTGCCCCCTGTGTGCCAGACACTATGCTGGTGCCTTACCTATGTTATCACAATAAAGTGTTATTGCAGCTTTATGAAACAGATAAGCAAAAAGAAGGAATAAGTAAGAGCAGGTATGCTGGAAAGATGAAAATGACAATGGCTTCATTTTTAGTTGTACAAAGTGTGAGGCGCTGGTGGTTCAGATAGACAAAGATACATTCAACAGGCAGATAGGAATGTAGGAACAGATTCAGGAGAGTGGTCAGGACGGAGAGCCACTCAGACACTCTACAATGTCAAGAGAGTTTACAGAAAGCAAACAAGAGTACCCAAACCAGGACTTTGAGAAACACCAACCTAGAGGACAGAAGTAGGAAAAAGACACACACAATAGGCTTTAAGAGAGGTATGAGTACCAGAGATTCTTTCTAGAACTCAAAAGAGAGGGTTTCAAAAAGGGGGTGGTAAAGAGTAGTCAATATTGTATATAGATCAGAAAGACTAAACTAAACACTAGACCAGGGGTCAGCAAGCTACAGCACACAGGCCAAATCCAGCCTGCTGTCTATTTTTTGTACATAAAGTTTTATTGGAATACAGCCATTCCTGTTCATTTACACATTATCTATGGCTGCTTTCATGCTACATGGGCGGAGCTGCATAGTTATGACAGAGAAGGTATGGTCCATAAAGCCTAGATCATTTACTACCTGTCACTTTACAAAAAAAAGGGGGGGGTTGCCAATCCGTGCTCTAGAATATGAGATCCCTATTCTCTCATATATTTGCCTACGCCTTTATCGTAAGGTCTGGTATATAGTATAAACTCAAATATCTGTTGAATTAATGACTAAATGAGAAGAGACCATTATACTTGCAGACAATCAACGGCCTTCAAGAAAGCAATTTATGAAGAGTGGATTCTGAAGCAGTTAGGAGGGAAGTGGTTACAGACACAAAATAGAATAATTAAATTAGAAGAAATAAGAGAAGCTTATTATCTCTGACAAACAAAGGTAAAGAGAAGATGAGTGACAGTATAGGAACATTCTTAGATGAAGGTGGGAAAACTGATGAAGCGAACATTGGATCATTTGATCTCATATTTGAAACCAACTACAAAGTGAATGTGGAAGAGCTTGGGGATTAAAGGAAATGGAAAAAGAAATGAGAATATCTGAAAACTTCTACCTGGGAAAAGTGGCTGAAGTGAAAAAGAAAGGATTACAAAGATTACTGAGCAGGAGAGGAGGGTCCTCTTGAAGCTGAAGAGCACAAATTGGCACACTAATAGAACCCGAATAATATACATGAACACGTGCATGTGTTTATGCTATTCACACATGCAGATTTTCTACAGAGGGTGGGTTTATGAGCATGTGCATTTATTATCCTTAAGCTCAAATTCAAAATATTACAATGAGGACCCAAAACTTAAAGAGAACTTAAGAACTTGAATATAAAGTCAATACTCAGTTACCTATGCATTATTCTAATTTTCTGGCTCAGAGAAAGCAAGAAAGCAAATGGCTGACTCCAAATTTCATCATCCTATAATTGACATTTGGCATAAAAAGTACTCGGCCTGACAAGTATTCAGGATCCCCTTTCATTACTCCGAGCAGTGATTAGTCAAATACATTTGTATATGCATTTCCTTAGAGTGGGATTCAGTACCAGAGAGGGAGAGTCAGGAGCCAAAGGCAGAATGGCCAGGAGGCACAGAACCTATGACACTTAGATTCATGTCATCTGCAAGTATTTTCCCTCACTCATCTCTCTGGCCCATCATGAGAGAAGAAAGGGAAAGTGAGGATCAAAACAAAGAGAGCAATGGATCTCTTAACTCAGAACTTGAATTTCTCTTTATTGGTATCTTTTTCTAAGGGCCACAGTGGTATCTTTTTTTTTTTTTTTGAGACAGAGTCTCACTGTGTTGTTGTCCGGGCTAGAGTGCTGTGGCGTCAGCCTAGCTCACAGCAACCTCAAACTCCTAGGCTCAAGCAATTCTCCTGCCTCATCCTCCCGAGTAGCTGGGACTACAGGCATGCACCACCATGCCCGGCTAATTTTTTCTATATAGTTTTAGCTGTCCAATTAATTTCTTTCTAATTTTAGTAGAGATGGGGTCTCGCTCTTGCTCAGCTGGTTTCGAACTCCTGAGCTCAAACAATCCGCCCGCCTCGGCCTCCCACAGAGCTAGGATTACAGGTGTGAGCCACCGTGCCCGGCCCACAGTGGTATTTTTTTCTCATTGCTAGAACAAAAACAAAAACAAAAACAGGATGATTTTGCTGGTAGTATGCTAAAGCACGAAGCTTTCTACTGTCTGCTGGTATTTGCATAAACATGGAACACTTACAGAAAAAAAAGTTTGAGAAGTACTTGAATTAAATGTATGACCATGAATACCATGCAGGCCCTGAATGTTGTCCAACCACCAAACTATGCTTCTCTAGTCCATTCTGCCTCCTACCTTCCTAGACAGCCATTATATTTAAGTCCTGAGACAATTTTTTTTTTCACATTTTAACATCTCTGGAATTAGGATGCAGTTTTTGACTGATAGTGAATAAAGATTATAATTGGCAGTATTTTTCTTTCTTAGTAGTAGATAAAATAATGCTATGTTTTTATTTTCATTTTATTAATTTTATTTAGTTAATTAGTCAATTATATAGTCAATAAAAAAGAGCATTTCACAACTTCTCCTCTCTCCCGAAATCTCCAGCATCTCCCCAACCTCGTTCTTCCAACTGTGCTACTAAACACAAAGAAACAATTAGAAGAGCCTCCCAACTATATCTACTCACCTACCAGCATCTGTACCCACATACTCTGCCTTTCTGATTATAACCATAGATCAAGGTCTCAAAGAATAATCCTGGGGCCCCTGGAGGTTCCCAAGACCCTTTGAGGGTCTACGAGGTCAAAACTATTCTCGTAATAATACTAAGTCATTATTTGTCTTTTTACTCGTTTTCTCACGATAATGGAGTGTTCCAAAGGTTACACAATGAATGATGTCACAGCAGACAGAACACAGAAGTAGATGAAAGTCCAGTTGTCTTCTATTACTAAAGTTAGACATTAAAGAAATTTGCAAAAATGTAAGGCAATGCCACTCTTTTCACTAAATTTTTTGTTTGTAAAAATATGGTTATTTTTAACAAAAAGTATGTTATTTGTGTTAAAATGAAATGGGTTTATTATTGTTTTTTAAAATAAATTAATATTTCTAAATTTTTCAGATATGAATTTCTAATATGCTAAATAAATATCAATAGATATAAACATATAAAAAACTCTTTGGGGTCTTCAATAATTTTTAAGAGTATAAAGGTGTCCTGAGACCAAAGCGTTTGAGAAATCCTGTCCTAGATGAAGGGTTGGTGTTTCTATGTAAAATCACTTCCTCCACTTATGTACTAAACCCCATCCTCTCACAAACTCCAGCAATCCTCTCCTCTCTCACACACGTTCATAAATGCTTCCCTCTCTACAGAATCATTCCCTTTAATATACAAACATGCTGTTATTTCTTCTATACTAAAACAGGAGCAAAACCAAATCAAAACAAAACCTTCTCCTGACTCCACTTTCTATGTCAGCTACTACCCCATTTCTTTTTCCCCTTTGTAACAACCCCCTCAAAAGAGTTGTCTGTACTTCTGTTCTCTCTGAAATTCACTCTGGCAGGTTTTCCAACCCTTCCCATTCCACTGAAACTCCTCATTATGGTCCCTAATTCCCCAAATATTGCTAAATCCTCTTTTGACACAATGAATCATTTTGTCTTCCTTGATATGCAGGTAGTTCTCAATTTGCATGGTTTGAGATGCACCGTACAGTAAAATAATCCAGTCCCCCCCCAATAACAGCGTTCAAATTCTGGTTACCACGGTTTTTTAACTGTGAGTGACTGCATAAAGTACAAACCTCTCTGTCAGGTCTTTAGTCCACTAATCATGATGTAAATAAACAGATGCATATCATAGTCGGTGACAATCACATCATTTCTTTCAGAGTCTTGGTGACTGGTCACCGTGTGTATGTTTTTCAGTTCACACACAGACAGCTAAGTGTGTAGCTATGTTGCCTCCTTGTCTCTCAGGGATACACTCACATGATATTTTACAAAACTGGATCATTAAAAGAGGAAATTGGCTAACAGAGATGAAACTGCAGCAAAGAAACAAAAAGTGATAAACGCTAGCAGTGAAATTCAAGTCAAACATAAATGGATTTATAGAAGAAATAGCTGGCTGTGGGAATGTTGACACAGCCGCCTTTCAAGAGACTCTAGATAGGCAGCCAGAGGAACCTGGTGAAGGGGGACTTATCAACATAAATGAGGAAAGTGATTGTAATGAAAAGAATGAAGACATCCCAGATGCCCATAGAGCACTTCACATTGAAAGAACACTCAGAGATATTTCATTCTCATTAAAGGAACTCTAGGAGATATTTTATAACATTGAAAGCAAAGATAATAAAATGTTGGAAGTTGATCAGATTTAAACAGGAATATGACAATTCACCAAAGAAATTCACTCTGTATTATAAGTTATGCAAAGAGAAGAAGGAAGCACTATTCAAACTACTCATGATAAATTTTTAAAAAAGAAAACACTTTAAATCTCAATGTTCCCTATGTTTTAAATCACACTGTGCTAAGTAAAAATTAGTTTTACTATTTTTTCATTTCCTTATACATTTATAACCATCAGAGTTTTTAATGTAGTAACAAAAATTTTTAAAGAGCACAGAAAAAGAATACTAAATTTTCCCATTGATTATTAACATTTTTTGCATGGCCATTTTTACAGTCCCACAGTATGGTGTAAAGGGAGGAATGCCTGTCCTTTCTTTATTTGGCTTCCAGGACACCATATTCACTTGGCTTTCTTCCTCTCTCATTGGTTGTTTTTTTCAGTTTCCTCACCTGCTAGTATTGGAGGACCCCAGAGCTTAGTCCTTGGAGCTATTATCTTCTTTATTTACACCAACTTAAAGATTTCATCCAGTCTTGTGGCCTAAAATATCACCTATATGCCAACAAATCCCACATTTCCATCTCCAGCCCAGACCTCTTGCCTGAATTCCATATTGACACATCTAATAGCCTATATGCTATCTCTTCCAGGCTATCTACTTGCTATCTTAAACCTAGTACAGTATATCCAAAACCAAAATCTCCATTCCAGCAAAAAAAAAAAAAAAAAAAAAAGCCCACAAAAAACAAAAAAACCCAAAAAACCTCCTCTACCCACAGTCCACATCTTCCCTATCTCAGCTGATGGCAATTTCTTCCTCCTAGTTGCTCAGGCAAAAAATCTCGGTGTCATCATTAACTATTCTCTTTCTTTCACATCCCCTATAAAAGCTGTCTGAAGTCCTACTGGCACTACCTTCAAAATATATCCAAATCAGACCACTTCTCCCCACCCCCACTCATACCACCCTGGGCCATGCATCATCATCTCTTGTTTGGATTACTGTAGTATTCTCCTTAATCTCCCCTTTAATCTATTTTTTTTTTTTTTTTTTGAGACAGAGTCTCACTGTGTTGCCTGGGCTAGAGTGCCGTGGCGTCATCCTAGCTCACAGCCACCTCACGCTCCTGGGCTCAAGCAATCCTCCTGCCTCAGCCTCCCGAGTAGCTGGGACTACAGGCATGCGCCACCATGCCCGGCTACTTTTTTCTATGTATT